>VDFB02010899.1:0-28323 GCA_007258455.2 Sequoia sempervirens | reverse complement strand
CATGTAAAATCACCATTTTTGAAAGGCAATTCAATAAGACCATTATTCACAACAAAGTTGCTGAAACCCTATTGACTTTGTCCTACCCAACATAAACCTCCCATTTTATTAAAAGGTCTCAAAATAGCATTGAAGTTGCCTCCCAGGATAAACATTCTTTCCTCCTCCATGCCTAAAATTGTTGATAGTTCTTTCCATAACACCTTTTTCTAGGTTGGACTATTTGGACCATATATATTGATTATTGAAAAGCTTGCCCCAAGTTGTTTGGAGTTAACTCTCAACCATTGCCAGAATCTATCATGTTGAGCTATCTAAACATCAATAATTGAGTCATTCCATAAGACACCAAGACCTCCTAAAGCTCCCCTAGCTCCAGTGAGAATGCATTTCCATCTACTAAAGTATCTATAAAAAGAATCAAAATCACATTCCTTAATTTTGGTTTCTTGTAACAACCCCAGATCAAGCCTCGTTTGATCAAAACATATTTTGATCAAATGAATTTTGTCAGGGGCATTGCAGCCCCTGACATTCCATGATAGGATTTTCATGGCTACTGAGAAAAGGAATAGCCTTTTCCTGATCTCAATTTACTTTTTCCAACCGCATTACCAACCATTTCCATTCTCATTCTATTGGTTTTAGGTCCATGTTTCTTCTTTTCACCAACCTTAACCTTCATATTTGAAGCTGAAGTTTGTTCTAGAGTTATTTTCTCAACAATTCCTATGCTATCCTACAAGCCTAGGACATGTTCACCTCCCAACTCCTCATTTGTGGTAGAATTTGTGTCTAAATCTTCCAGATTATCCCCACTATCCCTAAAATCCTCAAACTGGCTCTCTAGATTCCAAATAGGAGAGATGGGGATATCCTTGAAGATGATTTCCTCATCCTCTACCACACGAGCATCTTCAAGAAACTTATCTTCTTCAAGTCTATTTTTTCTATTATTACAAATAGAGTTTTGTTCCCAATCTTCACCAGGTTTCTCAGCTCGACTATGCATGAGATTGTTAGCACTTCCTTTTTTGTTTAGTGATTGGGAGTTTCCTTGCAAAACTTGTTCAGTTTCAGTTCACTCATCCATTGTCTAAGAGTGTTGACTAAAAATAGAAAAACCTTCTAATATTGGGGTCTCATGCGACCCTTCAAAACTTCCACTTCCAATTTTTTGGGCAATATCTTCTACCACCTTCCATTCTGAATCCAACAATTTTTTTTCTTTTTCTGCACTTTTAACAAGAAAAGTTCCCACATCTTGGATAGATTCTTGTACATTCAAATGTTGAGACTTTGGTTCAAAACCATTTTCAAGAAGGATATCTATTTCTTCTCTCTCAATCCCAAACTAGTTGCATTGGGTCCTTGTTGCTACAGAGGAAAGGAAAATTTGCTGCTCTCATGAAAAACCCCAAACCTACAAATTCCATTGATCTTCCCATTCAACAGTTTCAGTCATATTCATCAACTCCTCGAGTAAGGAGTTATGGGCTAGTCCTTTCCCCTTCTTCACATTTGGGCAATTGCCTTCTATGCGTTTTTTCCCATCACATCTTGAGCAGGTTACCATTGCATCCTCAATCTCCACAACTTGACACCAAATCCCCTCCCTTGTCTTTAGCTCTACCATTTTTGGAAGTGGGTGGATTGGTTTCCATAAAATGCAAACCCTAGGAAACATACTATTATCAAATTTTTCCATGACTTCATCCGAGTTCACAAAAACACCTACTTTGTTTCCAATATTTTTGAGGGTTTCTTGATCCCAATACTCTTGTGAGAGGTTCTTCAATCTAATCCACACAAGAACTTCCTTAATGTCTATAGTATTAGGGTCAAAATTTGGAACCCAATCCTTTATATAGAAGCCCCTTCCTCCCATCAAGAATGAGCCACTATTGATAATCCACTCTTTATCCTTAGTCGTTTGACAAATCACCAAGTAAAAACCATTTTCAAGGGTTTTAATAACATAGTCTTTGCCCCAGTGAGCATCACACCAAGCCCTAATCCTGAAGAAATTTGACCATTTCCCTCCCCATTTCATGAAAAGGGCATGTGCCTTAAGAAAACTAATAGAGTCGCTCCTCTCTCTATTTTCTAATAGCAAAGAAACCACCGTAGTGTGGGATAAGTTAGGTGTTACCTTGCTTGTTTCTGCCTTCTCAGCTTGGTACTTTGGTCTCCAAAACTTTTGTGCCAGCTGATTGAAATCCACCCTTTCTTTTAAAGCCATTGTTTTGAATCTCCTATCATTTTGCACGATTTGTTTGGTTTTTCGACCAACTTTTTCTATAACCTCGGGTCTAAAACTTTGATTAGCTAGAGCCTTCCATGCCCCATAGGGAACATTCCTTCTGGGTTTCTAAGCATTTCAACCCCTTCTATTGTTGAAAGGCCATCTAGGTTGTATTCCCCCATCGTATTGCAACCCCTGGTGTCGTCGAAAACCTTGTCTATGTCGTTGCTCTGCCATTGTTTTGAAGACCTCAAGTTTGTTAACCAAGGGTGAATTTTGGCTTAGTATTCTATTGATTTTTAATTTTAAGCCTTTTTTTCCTTGCTACAATTATGATAATCTAAGTCTCCTTCTATCTATATTTTTTATGAGAATTTTTTTTTTGACATATTAGGAGTGTCAACTTCATTATTTGTTATTTTCCGCAAGTCCTTCGAGGTGACGCTAATCAAGTGTCCCTCATGATCTCTTAAACCAGCCCTAGAGATGCTTAGATTGCTTCTAGAAGCCCCATCAAAGTTTAACTTACTCCATCCCACTAGAGGGGTCATCCATCTAATGTCTTTCCTTGGATTTTGTAGGGGATGAACCCTATTAACCCATGAATGAGGGAATAGTTATTACTATTTTAATTATTTTTACATTTTCTTATTAACAAGTTGTATTTCAAGATCAATTAAATTTTGTTGGATAATAATAATTAAAATTTAGCATCATCACATTAAATTTACACCAACCTTAAATAATATACTAAAATTAAATTAATTTATAATATTAATTTTCTTGTACTAAAGTTTAAATCAAAACTAAAATAAAAGTAAATTCATTTTTTAAAATTATATTTAATTAATTTAAAATATCATTTATTCTAATAAAAGTAATTCAAAAAATAATAAACTTAGGGCCTCTTTAAAACCCTAAAAAAATCCCCAAGCTTATTATTGTATTTTTCACTATTATTATTTTTCTTATCTAACCCTAGTCCTCTTTTTTACCAATTTTACTTTTCAAATTTGCAAGTTAACTTACAAGAAGGCTGGAAAGAATTCAATAGAAAATAAGGTTTCCAATTTTTTTATGTTATATTTTGTAAATGTATATATGTATATGTATGTGTATGTATATATATGTATATATGTATATCTATGTATTTGTATATATATGTGTATATATGTATATGTATATATAGATATGTATATGTATATATATGTATGTATGTATGTGTGTGTGGGTGTGTGTATTTATATATATATATATGTGCATGCAAATAAATATTCATAATAGGTTTTTATGAAAATCATTATTTTTTTGTTTGTAGGTGGCACAAATGATAGGATTAATAGAAAAGGGACAAAATGAAGGAGACTAAACATGAACTTCAATGGCATCTCTCGAGCTAATCCCAAGGTTTTTGGAGTAGGATGCATTATTAGAAATGAGGTGGGATTCCTCCTTTGGAACTTCTCAATGAAACCTCTAGAGGGCACCAATAATGATACAAAATTTATTACATTATATGAAGGCTTGAAGCTTTGTGTGCAAAATAATTTGACTTCAATTAATACCAAGGGATACTTGTGGGTTTGTATTAATATGGTATCTTCCCATTTAGCTTGTAGCTGGAAGTTTTCCAAATGGATTGATGTGATATGTCCAATATTGGACATGGTTAGAGACTTCTCATAAAGGAATGTATATTGAAAATCAAATAAGATGGTGAAATTTTTGTACAACTAAGTAATTGATTAACTATAATTGACATTTTTTCAAATGATATAAAAACATGGCTAGGACTAGAGATGATAATCAAAGATGAATTTTATAATGCTCCTTATGTGGAAAGTCTAGTTGGGTGATCCAAGAAATCTACTATACCTTGAGAATGGATCTCATCCTCTCTCTATCAAAGGTTGTTGGTTGTAGCAAGGAATGAATATGTAGATGGTCACAATTGTCATTTGGGTCAAGAATGCAAGCTAGTGTGGTGATTAGGGAGTGTGGTGCAATTGCACCACTCAAACAATAGAATCACAAATCAACCCTTTGTTCATCATAATTATGCCCTTGAATATTAGGGAAATCATTTCCATAGTGGGAAGAAAAATGTTGGAGGGAAGACATGTTCATGATTAAGAAATAATAAAAAAATTTGCAATGGTTTTCATTAATGTATTTGGGCTTAAAATATAAAGAGAGTTGGAAAAAAATAAATACATACACAAAATTTGGTGGGATAAATTATTATTTTCCATCTCAAAATATGATAAAACAAAGTCCAAGTATGACAATGGAGGTGTTTTTAAGTGAACAACAATAAAAAACAATGTGTGTCTCTAGAAATGTTTGGACCTATTTTTGGATGGGGTCTACAAGAGAAACTTGGAGAACTTTAGGAAATTATTAATAGATAAACCTGTTGGCACTGGTTGCCATTGATGTCAACATAGATTTTTGGTTATCATATGTTTGTGAGATTGATGGTAGTTGTTGATGTCAACACTTGATGAAGATTGACAATGGTTTTCATTGATGAGCTTGTTGTCATTGATGATAGCACTTGAGAAGGGAGATTGTTGCAGTGATTGTTGCTTGGAATTGGTTGTCATTGTTGAAAATATTTGGTTTGAGCTAACATTGATGCATGATAGTGTTGTTGAAGTTCATGAGCGGATTTCATGCCTTGAATGATGTCAATCAAAGAAGTATTGAGTATAGTTGTTGTCACTAGAGTTGATTTCATAATGATATATTAAGATAAGGATTAGAAGTGTTGCTGATAGTGGAGAGATGTTGTTAAAGTTCTAAAGTATGTCTTATGCTCTCTCCTAATGTTTCTAATGAAGCATGTGTTGTTGAAAGAAAGTTCTGGCCTCCGCAAGTTGTTGAAAGGTTATGTTGAAGTATGTTTGGGAGAATGCTATGCATTTCTCCACTATCGAAGATTTGGTTTATAGTTTGGGATTCAAAGTTAGACGGTTCTATGGATATTACACTCCTACCTTTTCAGGTCACTAGTGTTTCCAAGGAGATTTTTGTGAATTGCAAAAGGTTGGTAGTGTTGTTGGTTGTCTAGACTGGTCTAGAAAATGCTCCACATTTCTTTGCATTGATGTCTTTTCTCTTGTAGCTTGGTGAATGTGTTCTCAATGTCTATGTAGTATATTAGTTCCAGTTTCATTTGTTGAAGTAGTCTACAAGTTGATTTATTAATGTTATATCTCATGATTGAGCATTTTGTAATTTTGGGATGAAGTATTGTGTTCTTGTTTGGTTTGCGGTGGTTGCTAGTGGCATGAATTTATGAAAGAAGTTTATGGAAATATTGTTGGATGTTCATGAAACATCCCAATGTGACCCACATGTTATTGATTGGCCACTTTGGTCCTGCATTGTGTCTTGAGTTGATTGTTTGGGTTATTTGTGGATATCTAGTTGACAAGGCTTGTTCTTTTGTTTGTGTCATGTGCTTGGGGGCCTGCTCCAGTAATTGATGATGTGTTATGTTATATTTGGATCCTAACCTATCTTGGTTATAACTTCCTTGAGTAAATTCATTTGAAAGAATGTTTTTGAGCCAATTGGTTGTGTTTCATGTATCATCTACACGTTTCCTTGATACCGACTTAGATTGATGTGTGTCAGTGTGTAAATTGTTTTAGATCACATTGGAAGATGTATTGAGTTTTTTTTTGGTCCTCTTTATCTTCAAGATAGGACTACACTATGATTTGATGGCCAACTTGTTGAATTCATTATTTGTATTCTTTCATGGTCGACCTAATTGATGTTTTAAGGTCTTGCGGTGGATATAAGTACAAGAACATTTTGAATGCAATATATATGGAAGTTTGAACAAGTGCGAAGAAGTGTGAATTTATAATACTTTGAATATCCTACATAATTAGTGCTACAATGTGAAGAGGAATTATTAGATGTGCTTGAATGCCCCAGTCAACAAAGTGAATTGTTGAAAAATATTGTAATTCTTTATAAACTCTTTGTATCCTGCTCTAAGATGGTGAATCTCATCAAGTCCTTGTATCTTGCCCCTAAAGTTGTGTTAGCTTATGTTCAACAAGTCCTTTGTATGTTGTGTTGAGGTAGTGCACCTTGGTTTGCAAGTCCGTTTTGGCAGTGATCCTTTATATTGTAAGTTAACTGTCATCATGGTTTTTCCATCATTGCGTTTTCCACGTAAATCTAGTGTCATCTTGTGGATGTGTGTTCTTGTCTCTTGCTGATTTTATTAGAGTTATAATTGCTATATCTTTGATTGTTGAAGTTGCTAAAGCTTTATACTGCTACTATTCTATTTAAGGGTTTTGATTTGGTTAAGTCCTAAAAAGTTCAAGTTCTGGAAGGGCTTAAGTTTTTGAGTAGAATGATTCAACCCCCCTCTTAGTCTTTGGGTGTGTTCAACAAAACCAAGCTTATTATCTTTCAAAAAAATAGAGAGGCTACAAGAATTGAAGGAAGGTATATTGTGTCTACTACACAATGTAAAATAATGAAAGTAAGGTCTATATACATGCCATGGGGGCTAAGGGAGTGGCATATCCCATGGCTATCCCCCATGAGGAGAAATCCCATTGCCTCATAAGCCCTAGTCTAAGTTGCAATTAGAGGGGGTGGGTCTCCCGCCTCATAACCTTTCCATGGGTTTGTTTCTCAACCCAATTTTTGTAGGTTGTTAAAGCCTTAAAAATAAACAAATACATTTAATTTATATCTTATTTTCAATAATAAAATTTTAGCATATATATAATTTTTTTGTTTGATCATTATAAAAAAGGGGATGAATTGGCACAAAAAAATGTAGAACTTCATTTTTGGAGATTTTAATGATTCAAATATTAGTAATTATCCATGCCGTTCATGGAGAAAAAGAATGAAAAGTTCTTGTTTGACATTGTATTTCCTTTGGTCATCCTTATAGATGACTTGCTTGGAATGGGATTGAAATCTAAACCCATCTCACCATGAAGAATGCACTTCACATTAAATGAAATTTTGTTATCAAGAGCATTTGGAGAGCTTTCAAATTTGTGAAACCCTATATTTTCTTGAATGGTTTAGGCTTTCATGGCGGAATTTCCATCAACTAGTAAAATATACGATGGTCTTCTATTTTGTAAGATCAAGGTCGCCCATTACCCAGATTGCCCTGGGTGTGTGCTTTGAGATTTCACAAGAAATTAATTCAATGTTTGGTGGATTTATTCACCAAAACTTCTATGAGTCTTAATGTTGGACTAATTTCTAACATCTCCCTTCGACTTCAGGACATGGATTAACTACCTCCCTAGATCTGCTTATCTCTGGCATTTGTATCAGGCATTAATAGGTTGATCTTTTGGCGCAATGATAAATGTGTTCCAATAAATGGTATCAAAGTCAGGTCACGGGTTCAAATCCCCTCGGGTGACACCAAGGGGGGATTTTTGGACTAATCACAAGTATCTCCCTTCAAATTCAGGACATGGACTAATCGCCTCTCATGGATCTGCTTATCTTCAGTGTTTGTATCAGACATTAATAGGTCAATATTTTGGCACAACAATAAACATGTTCCAAAAATCATGTCATAGAATGAAACTAAAATCAATTTTTACCTTTCTAACCAAGATTATGAAACTTTAATACAATTATGGGGGAAATTTTGATTGATATGGTTCACAAAATTGGTATATATTCCTCCAGGCCTTGGTGGAAATATTGGAAGTGGGATCCAAACACTACCTTCCACAATTATAAGCCTTTGAATGGTTATCATTTAATCTCTCCCCATCTACCCATGGATCTGATGTTAAACTAGAGATGGTATTTGTAACTATCAATTTCAATTTGGTATCACAAATTTCATACCATTTGGTTAGTTGTTCTAGAACCCAAATTGGCCCACTTTTCTTAGTGCATTTTTTTCATGGCCTTTGTGTGGGCTCCAAGTTATGCAATTTGGGTGTTTGGGACCCTTTTTTCCATTTTTGTGGGAATTCAAGGTCTTTTAAGCATTGTTTTTTGTTCTTTCCTAGAGCTTAGAAGCTCTAGACTTGGATTCATGATTTTTTCAAGCCCTTCTTACCAAAGCCCTTTTCCTAGCACATGGTTCTTTTTGGGGATTGGCCTCGTATCCCTCACAAATTTAACTAGATTTGACATGATTTTA
The DNA here is from genome assembly GCA_007258455.2 of Sequoia sempervirens. NCBI lineage: Eukaryota > Viridiplantae > Streptophyta > Pinopsida > Cupressales > Cupressaceae > Sequoia > Sequoia sempervirens. Next base: position 19,912 of record VDFB02010899.1, on the reverse strand, counting down.
GGGTGGATATTCTCTTCAACATAAGGAAAGATAAAAATTATACAATCTTTGTTAATTGCTATGTTGATCAACATACTTCACTTTTTTAAAAGCAATTATTTGTTTTGATGTCTTATTATAGATCCAAGTACAAGATAATAAAGTTACATTGGAAGTGGATTACCTTTAGGTTCTCCTCAACTACTGGGGTAATGCCCCTTGTGTAGTGGCTAGAGTTCCCCTCTCACTCACTTTCTCTAAGGGTCGCTTGACTACTTGCTAGTACCAATGGGGATAGTCTTATGCTTGTGGTAATCAAGAAGCTCACTCCCAAGATTCTCCTCCAACTACCCAAAGGGATCGTGAACAATGAGGTTGGTCATAGTTTGCTCGTCAACACTCCACCTCTCCACCACCCATGGGGGAACCTCTTGATGGCCTACTAGTGGAGCTTCCAACTGGTTTTATTTGAGTAAATTTCCTCAATTATCTCATGTTGATGACGTAGAAGATAAAGAAAAATAAAAATATGATGAGGGCTAAGACCTCTCATGGATACCCCAAATGTTGGGATATGGTGTTGTACACCATTGCATAATTTGATATATTATAATGTTGTAATTAAATAATTATTTAGTTGTGATGCACCTAGGTGGTGTGGTTAATCACACTAGGTAATTATTTGGGGGCCACTTTATGTTTTGTAACATTGTATTATTATTTAATGTGTGGGAGACATGTGATAATAATTTAATATTGGGGAAATATTTTAAAAGTGAAAAATTAGTACCCAATATTAAATAAGGGATTAGTGGTTTTGTGTTCACATGGTTTTGTGGCACATGGTTTTATCTTACTACTTGGTTGTATTTTTGTGAGCTTGAGTCTATAAAAGCAAGCACATATTTAGTGGTTAAGGTTGGCTAGGTGAGTGGACTGTCATTATTGAATCTTTCTAAGGAGTGCATTTGTGAAGCATGTCATGGGATGTGTGGATTCATACTTGGACACATGAGGATGCATTGAGAGGCTTGATGCTTTAGAGGTATTCATTATAACTCTTGTATGATTATTTGTTGAATAATATGATGGGGTATGGATGCTTTTGGTGGTTGGATTTTTCCATCTTGATCCTGGTTTCCATAGGGTATATCTTGTGTTATCTTGTGGCTTGTCTATTTGATCTATGCATTATGCTTACTTGTATGCATGTTAATCTCTCATGGGGTTATGTAGGAAATGGATTAAGAATGTGGGTTGAACGCATTATTTCCCAACAAGTGGTATCAGAGCTTTCATGGTTGATGGACTTTTTGTTATAACCCTAGTTTGAGAGATTTTTGCAAAGTTGAAGCCATGGCTATGCATGTTAGATTTGAGGAAATACAAGATAAGGAACACATGTTGTAGGTGTTTGTATGCATATTTGAACTTTTGGGTTGTCAAGATTTATTGGGTTTATTATAGATCTGAAGTTTTCAAAATTTGGGTCAAAGAGGGTTTCTTGGTTAGATCAAATTTTTAAAAGTGAAAACTTAGTACCCAATATTAAATAAGGGATTAGTGGTTTTGTGTCCACATGGTTTTGTGGGACATGGTTTTATCTTACTACTTGGTTGTATTTTTGTGAGCTTGAGTCTATAAAAGCAAGCACATGTTTAGTGGTTAAGGTTGGCTAGGTGAGTGGACTGTCATTATTGAATCTTTGTAAGGAGTGCATTTTTGAAGCATGTCATGGGATGTGTGGATTCATGCTTGGAAACATGAGGATGCATTGAGAGGCTTGATGCTTCAGAGGTATTCATTATAACTCTTGTATGATTATTTGTTGAATAATATGATGGAGTATGGATGCTTTTGGAGGTTGGATTATCCATCTTGAGCCTGGTTTTCCTAGGGTATATCTTGTGTTATCTTATGGCTTGTCTATTTGATCTATGCATTATGGTTACTTGTATGCATGCTTATCTCTAATGGGGTTATGTAGGAAATGGATTAAGAATGTGGGTTGAATGCATTATTTCCCAACAAGTGGTATCAGAGCTTTCATGGTTGATGGATTTTTTTGTTAGAACCCTAGTTTGAGAGATTTTTACAAAGTTGAAGCCATGGCTATGCATGTTAGATTTAAGGAAATACAAGATAAGGAACACATGTTGTTGGTGTTTGTATGCAGATTTGAACTTTTGGATTGTCAAGATTTGTTGGGTTTATTATAGATCTGAAGTTTTCAAAATTTGGGTCAAAGAGGGTTTCTTGGTTTGAGTTTTCATGTGGGTTTTGTAGGGGAAATTTCATGGATGACCTCTTGAGACAAAAAGAACCTCACCATTGGATCTAGGAGGGCCAAGACATGAAAAATGACATAAAATTCGATCTGTTTTAGAAAAGTTGAAAAAAAGAAAAAAAAAATTAGATGTACGACCATTTGGCCGCCCAAATTCGCCATGTGCAAGATTTTTTTTTTAAATAATAATATTATCTTCCGCAAAAAATATTTTCTGCACCCTTGAAAATGAAAATAAATTTTATTAAAAAAATTGCATTGAAAAAGTTTTTTAAAGAAATTAAAAATAAAATAAAATAAAATAAAGTTTTGGGTTTGCGTACCCCCTCGAGTAACGGGCCTTGTCGGGGACAGCATACTAAGTATACTAGTCGGTAGTCCTTGTTGGCATTGCCAGCTAGTAAGGATGCCATCCTGGTGGGGAGTGGTCGCCCCTTCCATCAAATAATAGTTTTCAGCCTCAAACATTTAAAATAAAATTTAAATCACCCTTAGAAAAATTTAAAATCCATTGTATGAACTTCAAACCCTCCAAAATCCAAAGATATTAAATTTTGCTTTATAATCCCTATTGGGTCTGATTGGAGGGGGTAAAGGTTTTTTGAAAATTAAAAATTAAATCAGTTTTAATGTGGATTTCAAATCCCCCTCTTAGGCACCACTGGGTGGCCACCATCATCGACACGTCACTAGTGGCTCAACCCGAGTATCACTAGCAAGTCGTTATATAGCCAAATTGGACATTTTTTTCAAACTTGCATAACTTTCATGCAAGATCTCAAATTTTCTACTTCTTATACTCATTAGAAAGCTAGTTTTGAGAAATGTGTAGTGGTATAGGTTTGGTTTCTTGATTTTGCAATTTTGATCATTTTTTGATCTCAAAAGCTAGATGTTCTCCTTTTGACAATTTTGGTCATAAATTTTGCATACAAAATTAGATTTTTAATTTTGAATAGAAATTAGAGAGAATGTGGTAAGTACTACATAATGGATTAGTCATATTATCAATTTGTAGTGCAAGATGATTTTGGTACTTGTTTGATCACTTGTATGTGCTTGAGATTCAGGGTGTGATTGCATGAGCATCTAGACGAGTCAAGAAGCGAAACCTTGAGGGAGTACATGTTTTTATATGATATTTATGATGGTACAACTGATTATCATTTTGGTGGTTCCTAGTATAGGTTTATACGTATTTTTCAAAGTTGGACTTTGATGGTGATAGGTACACATGTTAACTTCGGTTGTGAGAACATGGTTTGACACAAGTGGAGACTTGTAGTCTATTATGGATGATAGTTTAGTGTAGGTATAACAATGGCTATGATTATGATGTCATGGATATGTAGGTACATTTGATGTATTGGCATGACATAATCATGTATGTGGTTGTTTGGTGGTGATTTGGTTTGATGTTAGGAGGTTGTTTTTATCTCCTTGATGCTTGTTTGGTTCCTTGAATATGGTTACTCATTTGTGGACATGGTTGGAAAATCAGATCTGTGGTTGATTTGGTGTTTGAGTCTTGATGTCTACTGGATTACCTTCTTTGATATCTTGGTTTGTAGGTTACTAATGTGATGATGAGTTTGCATGTTCCAGTATTTTGAATCTATGAGTTATGCAACTTGTAGGTGTGTACAACCTATTGGGTTATAGTGGAATGACTCAGATCTAGACTGTCTATATCCACTAGGTTTGATTCATTGTTGTTGCAGACTTATTAGTTGGCCTTGTCTATAGTCATTTGTGCATTGGTATGTTGCTTTGGGATGAGAGTATGGATGATTAAAGTACCTAATTAGTTGGTTGTTAGGACTTGTAGCATGTAGTTTGATCATGATGTCATGATAGCCTAGTTACTTCATTGGTTATACACTTTCAGTGGGAAATTTTGACAGTGATGACTTGGAAGTGGATTTCTTTTTGATGGTTTTATGGTTTTTATATTTATCCTCTTGGCTTGGATATCTTGGTTTTACTTGTAAGTTAATGACTTTGCAATTGAGTATGTGTAGGCTTGGATGATATTCATGGAGGATAGTTCCTAGTCATGATGTCATGTGTATCTTGATATCACGCTTCAGTGGGAGACGTGTATGGATCACTGGTGATAGTTATCTTCGTGTGATTGGAGATGTGGTTTCCTAGTTTAAGGCGTGTTTGTTATTATGTCATGATATACTCTTAATTCTAGATTAAAGTTTGGCATGATACATGTTCTCTTGATACTAGGATGGATTCATTGGTGCATGTGATCTCCTAAGAGGATATGGTTAGATCATGTTGTCATGATAGGTTCCTGATTCTACGGTTAGAGATTTGAAATTGATCTTGGTAGTTCTCTTTGTATTGAGTACATGATCATTTGCTTGATTACTTCATGATGGTGCTATGTTGTATTTGGAGTTTGGCATGGTACATATTCTCTTAATACTAGGATGTATACATTGGTGCATCTGATCTCCTAAGAGGAGATGGTTAGATCATGTTGTCATGTTAGGTTCCCGATTCTATGGTTGGAGCTTTTAACATTGATCTTGGTAGTTCTCTTTGTATTGAGTACATTTGATTACTTCATGATGGTGCTATGTTGCATTTGGATTTTGGCATGTATTGATTGGTTATAGGTTCTCATGGATACTTGGAGATGTGGGTGAGGCTAGAGTTCTCTTGGGATTACAGATATTTGTTTGAGACGATTACTCTTTGGAGGTTTTAGCAGGAATACCAAGGATATTTCACCTGGATATGGACATAAGTTCATGATGGACCTATAGAGAAGATTTTTCTTGGAGTGAGTCATTATGACTTGGTTATCTTGAAGGAGCATTTTCATTTCCCACTCTTGGTCTACTCGGTGATTTATCATTTGAGAGGTATTTTCCCATTATTTCTTTCAGATGTGTTTATGTTTCATACTTTGATTTCTCATGGGATTGAGTTGATTCATGGTTATTGATTTTGGAGACTCATTTGAGGATTGTTTAGCATGAGTTTATATTGCTTTATCTTTCATAGACATGGATAGTTAGTTCTTGATGATTGAGCGATGTTTTGCATGGTTATCTCCTTTTGCATTAGAGTTTATGTTATCATTCATTGATGAGGAGTTTAGGAGATTGTTTATGGGATGATTTACTTGGTTTGGGAATGGTTATTTTTGAGCTTGATATTCTTGATTAGAGAGGCTTACATCCATGTTGGAATTTACATGATTCACATGTTGTTTGATCTAAGAGATTGAACGTTGTTTTGGGTGTTGTTGAGACTGATCACAATTTGGCGTTCATATGACGGGGAGGATAAAGGGAAACACGTTTTGGAGAGACTATGCATCTATTTGGAAGTTTCATGTGTGGATCATTGTTATTGTTCTTGGTACTTCATGCTTTGATTTACTTATCACACCTTGATGTATAGTGTTGATTGGCAGACTTGATATTCTTTGACATTACCTATGTAGTGGGAGTTCTTGGATATGTATGTTCTTCATTGAAAGGTTTAATACATGGAGCTTGTGATTGTAGTTTATAGGTTGCATATGTTCTTGGTAGAGTTTACTGATGTATTGGATACCGTAGAGGTAATGGATGGTTGGATGTATTAGCATGTGTTGTGCATGCTATTTCTGATCATGTGGTTTTTTTAGTTGAAAATAGCTTGTTTAGATCCTTTGTTATCACTTGGATTTGGTGCTTGTGCTAGTGGATTGGTGGATCTTCTCCTTGGCATGCTCCTTTTCTTCCATAGGTGGCACATTGGAGGATGAGAGGATTTCTTGCTTGAGATGGTGTTCACTTTTTTCTTATTGTAGGTATCTTGATGGAGCATGAGAGCATGTTGAAGGTTTATGTGGTTTCATGTATGGCTATGATGATGTATTTCATGTATTGATCCCTTATGCAATGCATACAACAAGTGGGAGAATGTTGGGATATGGTGTTGTACACCAATGCATAATTTGATATATTATAATGTTGTAATTAAATAATTATTAGTTGTGAAGCACCTAGGTGGTGTGGTTAATCACACTAGGTAATTATTTTGGGACCACTTTATGTTGTATTGTAACATTCTATTATTATTTAATGTGTGGGAGACATGTGATAATGATTTAATATTGAGGAAATATTTAAAAAGTGAAAACTTAGTACCCAATATTAAATAAGGGATTAGTGGTTTTGTGTTCACATGGTTTTATCTTACCACTTGGTTTCTATTTGTGCAAGCTTGAGTCTATAAAAGCAAGCACATGTTTAGTGGTTAATGTTGGTTGGGTGTGTGGGCTATCATTATTGAGTCTTTCTGAGGAGTGCATTTGTGAAGCATGGCATGGGATGTGTAGATTCATGCTTGGACACATGAGGATGCATGGAGAGGCTTGATGCTTAAGAGGTATTTATTATAACTCATGTATGCTTTATTACTGAATAATATGATGGAGTATGGATGCTTTTGGAGGCTAGGTTTTTCCCTCTTGACGGTTTTCCCAGGGTATATCTTGTATTATCTCGTGGCTTGTCTATTTGATCTATGCATTATGGTTACTTGTATGCATGTTTATCTCTCATGGGGTTATGTAGGAAATTGATTAAGAATGTGGGTTGAATGCATTATTTCCTAACACCAAACCTTGCTAACATATGGGGTAAACTAGTTGACCAAGACCCTCCCCCCTGGTTACTATTGTTATTGCCTAGCAACTTGATTTTCTATGTTCTCTTATATGGGTGCTAGCCCTATAAGGAATTTGCAGGTGTGATTTTATATCCACCCAATTTTTGTGATATCTATAATATTATTTCTTATAAATGATAAATCACACTTATTTATCAAAAAAATATTAGTGTGGGGGAGTCAAACATAGTTATTTTCCTAATAGAGGAATGCCTAACAAGTTACCTTCAAAGATGTAGGTTGGTTGAAATATGAAATTGTGAGAAGCTGATGCAAAATTAAGTGGAAGATTAGATTCACTCCTCTTAGGGTTTCAATATTTTAGTATCCCTCTTATCAAAAGGCTTCCTTAGTGTGAAATTCAAGAATGAAGCTAATTAGTATTGCATTAAATAGAATGGACCTTGGAAATGAAATGAAGCAATAATGTATACCCAACAATGGAGTTCACACCCTCATTTATAGGGTTTAGTCGACTCACAATTCTTATCGTCCAAGAGAAAACATCACTTGGAATCCACCAGAAGAAGGTTGGGTTAAAATACATTTTGATGGCACGTCATGGGGTAATCGGGAAGCACATGCGCAGGTTGTGTAGTTTGTGATAATAAAGGGGTAGTCTGTGCAATAACAACAAATAAACTTGGAAGAGCCTCTAATAATGAAGAAAAATACCAAGCAACCCTATTAGACCTAGAAATGGGGAAACAAATAAATTTGTGAAAACATCCACCTAGAAGGGGACTCCCAAAATGTTGTAAAAAATAAACATTCTCCAAATTGGGACCTAAACAAATGGCTCGAAGTAGTAATAAATCAATTGGAGCACTTCAATAATTTTAAAGTCTCCCATGTATTTTGTGAAGGTAACTCAATGGCCGATGAGGCAACCAATGTGGCCATTGAAATGGCGGCAAAAGAGGTTGTTTTGGAATTAGTGGAATCTTGGCACGAGTTGTGAAAGGATATCTATGGGAGATTGTTGACTCATACAAAATATTCATTATTTTAAGTTGGTTAATCACTTTCATGTAGGGCGAAATGTGGGGGAGTATAAAGGATATTACAAAAAAATGATTGAAGGAAAGTTTATTAATACAAAGCTAACATTCCTTCTAAACCACATTTGGTAATCGACTCTACAGAGATGGACATGCCAATCTGCCTAAAAGAAAGGAGGAAGATGGCATTTCTTGGAGATCTAACAACGTGGCATCTGATGTCAATCTTCAAATCAAATTGTAGGGTGATCATGCACAGTATAAGGTTGGTCTTGGGTGACTGGTTCACGAATGAAGCTTACCACTACCAAATCAACATAGACATCACTTCAATGTTCCTAGAAATGTTGTTGGATGTTGGTGAGGAGAAGATGGTGATAGAAAAGATTATGGAGGACTTGGTTTGGTTGTGGTGATGTAGGGGATGAAATAAATATTATGTAGAGCTTCTCTTGGAGTTGGTCTCACACCACAAGGAGGAATATGGTGGTGGGTAGCTGACCAGTGAGACCCTGCTTGGGTTCCCTTTGTGGTTTGGGGTCATGGAATGAATATTGACCAAAGGTAAAACCGCACCAGTATGAGCATTAATTTCCTAAAGAATCTGGGGGGTAAATTGAAAATGGAATGATTGATTGGTCTTTTGATTTCTTAAACACATCTGTAACCTTAGCACTAGAAAATGGAGGCTAAGTTGAAGAGGGGGGATCATATGATACTTGAAAGTGTACGAGATAGGGTAAAAATTTACTCTTTATTATAGTTTTCTATTATCTTTTGTAATTTGGGTGGGCGATAATATTATCTGGGCATGCAATGCTGTATTCTAGGGGCCATAATTTAGAAGCCATTATGTTTAAAGGCTTCATTTTGAGTTGTGGTTGTCTGTGATGAAAATGGAAAAACTTTAGATGTAACCACTTTTTGATATACTTAGTAGAAAGGGTGTGGCCCTCTATAGCCACTTTAACCGATAAAACAAATGGAGTTCACTCTTTAATCCTCTATCCCTTTCTTTGGGAGAATCTCCATGCTAGTTTTGATTATATAACCTTCTTGAAGAATTTTAGTCACAAAAGTGTTTTATGAATATTGAAAGAATATTTAGAGTTGTGGATTCTATCAATAATTCTTTGATTGACAAGAACTCCCACCTATATGCTTAGATAAATATTCCTTCAATATAGAGATACCCAAGAAAATTTTCCTATCTACCTCTTAGATCGAATGGAGATAAGAGATCAAAATTGAGGACCAAAAGTATTACAATCTCAAATATATAGGAATGAACCACATGGAATATCATTGCATGAAAAGGTTGATGGAAAAAATTACCAAGAGTTGGGTTCCAATGTATCTGTCTCCTAGAATCCTATTGGATTTAGTTAGAGGGAATAATTCAAAAAATCAAATAATAATTTCATTCCTATGGATCCAGACACTAAGGTTAAATAAGAGGAATGGAAATTATTCGATATGTTCCTCCAACCCCAGATGGGGATGGTGTGATTTTGTTCAAATTGATAGGAAAAAACTGGGTAAAGAATAAGAAAGATTTTAGCTTGGTCTAAGTGTCAATCCAAGGATCATAAGCTTGCAAGAGGTATTGCGGTGGTATACCTAAGGGAGGAAAGCAGTGAATTAGGTGGGGATGAATGCAGCTAGAACACACAAAGGAGCACCTACAATAAAAATTTGGTTCAAAATTATATTTTTGTTCTACTCTATTCTTTGATAGAAGTGATAGGAGCTGTGATATAAACTGTTATAATAACAAAAACAAGCTCTCTTACAAATCTGGAATATAATTCACACTTTATGCTTCAAATAAATAGAACCAATCTTGACAGAATATAAATAGCTGAAATGACTGTCCAATGAAAACCAAATTGTAAATAACCATAAGGCAATTACACACAGAAAGAAAACCTTGCAAGAAATCAAATCATGCAACTATGAAATCTATTGAAATTAAATAAAACAAAAAATAAATAAATGTCACTGTGCTTCACCAAGGAATGGGCCCTTGCTCTGTGGTTCACAAGTGAGAAGAAACGAGAGTCTTTCTACGCTGTTGTGATTAGAAGAAGCACTATTTTATTTATCAGAATTTTGATACAAAAATCTACTACAAAAGTCTATCTGCTCCCTTACACTATGCGCAATTATATATACACTAAACTTGTAACTATTAAATACATAAATATTGAGTTTATTTTGGCATGCGACCAACAAACTAGAAGAGACAAATATATGGATTGCTCACATACATATTAAAATAGTGTTTCTATAACAACAAATGAGGATAGAAGACGTGATTTTGTTTTTCTCCTCCACATAGCTAGCAAGCACAACTGTTATAACAAATTCTTCTCTTTTGGAAAATAGCGATGATGTACAAAGAGACTATCATGAAATGAACCCATGTAGCTAAATAATACAAACATAAAGTCTAGTGAAAGGCATACATGAAGATTTGTAGATTTTTCTCCAATGATTTAGCAACACATCTTCATCACGGGTTTCCTTCCCTAGTCCACAAGAATAGCACACATGGAGCCTTGGTTGAGTGTATTTTTCTCTATTTTTTGTTTTCCAAAAATTCAAACATTGTTTTGGTTTCCTGTGCTTATTTTGAAGAGGTAATTGATTCCACCTTGGAGGTCGATGTCATGACAAAAATAAATTGTTGGTCAAAGAGTAATGCACAAAAGTTCTTGACTAGAAAGTGACAAGAAGGTTTGCACCCTTAAATCTGCATGCTACAATATATATTTTTTCTTGACATAGTGAAAGAAATATTAGTAAACACAATCTGATATTATTTATTCACATATTTTATCCAAAAACTAAATTAAAGATTACTTATATATATTAAATCATATGCAACATAAAATGGTAAAACGGTATGATATAGAACGGAAATGGAATGTGGAAGTGGATATGAAGGTATATGAAATAGGCTAAAATGTGGCATAAAATGGGACATAATTGACTCTCATCATTCCCCCCCACTTAGCATATTGCATGTCCTCATGCAATCATTATTTCTGAGAGGGTAGCCTTAGGATTGTGACTTTGGATTTCCTCTTCGCCCCTTTACAATTATAGTTCATTCATGATCATAGTTCCTTTTAATTTTTCTATAGCTCTTTTGTATATTAATCATCATGGCTTTGTTTTTGTTTGCCAACTTTCATTTCCTTTTTTTAACATTCATACCTCTTTTGATTTTTACTCTTTTTTTATCATTTTTTTCTCTCATTTTTCTTTGACATTTTTCTCATAGCATTATTTATTGGAAATGCTATATATAAGAGGTATCATAAGAAAAAAATTATCTCCATATTTATGAGCTATGTGAAATGTGTGACATAGTAAGCAATATGAATGATTATGAAGGGTGAAAATAATGGATATAATGATAGGATAATGGATACTATGGTGAGATAATTAAGGTGAAAGAAAATAATGGGAAAAATGATAAGGAATAAGGATGAGGAATCTCCCACCCAAATTAAAGGGTTGAACATCCTTGGGAAACAAGGAGAGGATGGGTAGGAATTTTGCGTGATATGATTAATACAATAAGAAATATTAATAAAGTTAAAAGATACAATAATGAAAAATAAAACTGATTGTTTTACCAACTTGCATGTCCATTAATGCCAATATCTAGTAGCCAATGTAACTTTGCAACTCTGAATCCCCAACAAGTATTGTTGCACATGAAAGGGTGCCTTCACAATGAAACACTATGGAGCATACTGATGGTAGTTGAATCTATCTTCACGTTTGCTAACACCTCAACTGAATGTGTAACTTTGTGCTACAAGTGATCAAAGTTATGTTGACCATGACAAATGTGAGCACATCTACACAAGTGAGCAACATGAGGTGCTAGAGGCACTCATACAACCATTGAAGCAATAGAGTATACCTGTAAACTGATTAGCCCATAAAAGAACATAAATTATTGCATTTTTCCTTTTTTTTTTCTTTTCTTTTTTCAATTTTGATAATGATAAGTGATCGCTGGTAAGCTAGTTTTCAATCACTTACCGCTTAGTGGCATTGTAGAAATAGTTTTCGCCACTAAGAGTTTTATTCAACTACAATTCCCTAGAAACTGGTTTCCAAATTGTAGTTGTCTAACAATGCTTGAAGGTTTTCATTTTAGAATTTATTGTTTTTTTTTCTTTTCTTTTTTCAAAATTTCAAATTTTTTTCTTTAATTTTTTAATTTTTTTTAGATAATCTACATATAATGACCAAAGAGAAGGAACCCCTTATATGGATGTTGAAGTGATGCCATCAAAAACCTAAGTTCCTTCCATGACCCCACAAAAATTCACTACTAAAATTGGGTTGTATGTAGAACTTGAAATGACGACCAACAAGAAAGATACCTCCATTAGGATTGACCATGCATAGTTCATAGCACAATTGCTACAAACAATATTGATCCATTTAGCTCATGCCACCATATCTAAAATCTAACTATAGAACTTTTGAATTCATTCCCAATCACTTGGTGGAAAGAATTACTTACAATAGACACAATATTTCAAATATAGGGCTATGTATTGAAAGACCAATGGTAGTCTCTCAACTTATCTAATATTCCCATATAACCGTGGATAGGTGGATGAGTCAATCCTTATGATGATCTACAATATTCTCAAGCTTTGTGTGCATGCCTGTCTTCAAGTGGTCTTTAGATTTGTGGCTTGAGAAGAATTAGCCAAGAACATAGTATCTTGTTTCTCATACACCAAGTTGCATACTATCCTCCACATGATTTGACATCAAAGTTGATATCAAAGAGAACTTGTGTCCATGAATGTTGAACACCTCACCCAAAAATCCTCTTGTGATCTCTAATAGCGAAGCAAAAAGGAAACTTGAGGTGTTCCATATAGCTAGCAGGGTGATCCCACAATATTGGTTTACAATTTTTGGCCAAACTGGACACTGAAATAATTTTTTCTAACTAAATCTTCAATTTCAAGCACCTATAGCGGCTAAAATGTGAGGAATTTGAAGATGATGCAAACTAGTGATTTGTGACATTTGTTTGTAGATTCTAAATATATTTATTTCAAAAATTTTGGAATCAAATTGCACTTCTTTTTCCATCTCCTTCGAAAACTAGCTTTTTTCAGTAAACACCATTTTTAAGGAGTGATGCTCACCGTATACAACATAACTTTTTTCCATGAAGGATAAAATTCTATTTTTTTTTTAAATTTAGATTTGTAACTATGATATCTAATGCTTTCATTTCGTTTCATAGTGTTCTATTAAATATTTTTTCCTTAATCAAGTTTCAGTCAAACTAATTGCAATCAAACATAGGCAAATTGTATATTATGTAACTTTTGTATGTATCAAAAATTCATTTTTGTTGTTGGATGAAGGAATTCAATATCTAGTGCACCATATTTTTCTAATTTTTTTTTGATAATCATGGCTTTCACATGTAGAACATAGGAGATTTATTTTCAATGAAAACCCATCACGGAAATAAAATTAAATTTATTTAAAATTATACTTTTTGGGAAGCTTATAATAAAGACTACATATTTATAAAAAGTAAAATTTAAATGAATTCATTTGATCCCCCAAAAGGTAAATCAAAAGTGGTTTTTTATCAGCATTTTAATAGGTGTAAAGGAAACTTTGTTATAGGTATGGTTTAAAACTAGCGGGTTTCTATCCAAGGGGGTTTGATCTAAGGTAGTTTGATCAAACCCTCTTCAATTGGAATGATTTAAATGGAAATTTTTAAGGCTTAAATCATTATATTTTCTAAAAATATGTGATTTCAACAAAAATCAGAATCTCTTAGAAATTGTAAATCAGCTTTGTGGGATCACCCAACAAGGCCAACAAAATGTAAGCAAAGCCAACAAAGTGTGTTGTGCAATTCTCATGTAGAGAAGTGCAATCAACTAGTATTGGTGCAAAAGGGTTGGGTAACCACAACAACCTATAACCATATTCTCATGACCAAGCATATCAAGTATAGTAATGTAATATCATCCATTTAATAACTCCACCATTAAGTAGTTAAGTCATTGTTGTAAATGAAGGGTAGAGTTATTAATATGAATAAATACTTGATAATAATAGAATGGATGAATTTAATTACAATGAATGCTTTTATAGAGATAATATAAAATCATTTCCAATTAACACAAGAATGCATACCTTGATTTGGTCCAAAGCTCACACGCGTGGTTTTATTAGAAGCACCAAAGAAACAATCAATATAAGCATTATTGGTAATCAACCAAGAATTTCAAAAATTTAAGGGATTCCCCCCCAACTTAACTTCATACTGGAAGGGCAGGAAAGCATTACAAGAATCCAAACAATGAATAAAGATAGTGACATATTTAAGGATACCTTAAGCCTTGTTCAATGAATGATCAACCAAAGATTTCCAAAATTCAATGGATTCCCCCCAACTTAATTTCACATTGTAAAATCATGAGGGTATTAGGATAATCCAAATAATTAACAAAGACATTCAATATCTTAGAGCTTTAATGAATGATCATCCATTTGTAGTAGGTCATTAATGCATTCGAACTCATTTTGTTGTTCTTAATCAATTAATCATTAATGGACCCAAATCAATAAGTGTGTGAGGAATACACATTATTACCATAGGCCTCCAAAGATCTAGATGTTTAGGTATAATTTTTTTATAAATGATAGATCTTGTAGGATGTCATTATGTATCTCACACAATTCTTGAATCATTAAGGCATATAATTCACCATTGCTTATTGCATGATTAATTTCAACACACATATTTATCATTTTAATGATAAAATTAGAATCACATTGAATTGTTGCATTATATGTGTGAATTAATTCTAAAATTTGTGATTCATTAGGTAGACAAGAAGAACTAAGTTGATTATCTTTTAGTTGATCATTTTGTTCTTTGAATTCAATTAAACAAAAATCACATCCTTTAGTTGTGTGAATAGATTGCAATTGTGATTTACCAATTTCATGCATATTAATAAAATGTAAAGGGATCAATGAAACCTCATTATTATATGCAGATTGAACCACCTTATTAGATAATAGTAATTTATTAGGAATTGCAATTTCTCTTGGTGGATATGTTGGGGTGGATGGTGGGTGGGATAATGATAATGGTAAAAGTTGTGTGGTATATAGAGTAGATGGTGAAGATGGTAATATATAAGATGAATATGGTGGAGATGGTAATATATAAGATGAATATGGTGGAGATGGTACTATATGGGATGTGTATGGTTGTTGTGAGCATTCATTATGCCATTCTTGGTAGTATGGTGATTGTTTACATTCACCACACATAGTAGATAGGGAAGCTTTTTGTGAATAAACATATTTCCTTCTTGATTCAATAGACTTATAAGACATTTTAAAATCATTTAGCATACCATGATCTACTTGATTTGATGTGTGCAGTTGTTCTTGTGTTACAAAAAAGACATTCTCACTTTCACCTTTGTTTTGTTGAGGCTCACACATATCTTGGATCTCCTTCACCATGTCCTCTTGAAAAAATTGGCATGTGCACCTATCATCTCCCTTGCAACAATCAGAACAACAAATGGTCAAATCATCACTTTCAAAATTCCATTGTCCTAAAAATTCATCAATTAGCTGTTCTTGCCCAATTATGGAAATAATATATGTAAATGTTTTCTGATAATGATATTGGAAGATCAAGATGAGCTAAGTTGCATTCTTTAGATAAAGGGGGTATAAAAATATCACTTTGTGTCAGTGCAATTTCCCCACCAATTTCTTCTTTTATTTTTAAATTTGAGAGAGGGGGTCTGGGGGCGGTAGCCTCCAACGGGGTCAACAGGCATTGCCCCTTGCGGGGTCCCAGGGCAACGCCCTAGGCATGCTCCCTATCGTGATATAGGGTGGGGTCGAGGGGTAGAGCTGATGCCACCAATCACATTTTTCTTCTTGCATGGCCTTTATATTATTTATTTTTGAAGAATTTTTCCCTAAAAAGTGATGTGTTTGAACTACCTTGAAAATGCAACATTTTATTGTTTTTATGTTGTTTCTTCAAAATTTCTTCTTTCTATCAATTTACTCAAAATAAGTGGTGTGAATATAAATGGTTGTATTTACTAAGATCTACCTACAAAATCTAGCAATACATCTATATGATTTAAACAACAAAAATTAGGACTAATCACTAGGTAAGGCTAGCAGTTGCACGAGCTTTCATCCTAACACATTGGTCCTAACTTAACTCATTGGAATTTTTGGCCTTTAACACCTCTCCCCGGTAATGATGCCAAAATGATAGGCCAAAATTGGGGTAAAGAATAAGAAAGATTTCAGCTTGGTCTAAGTGTCAATTTAGGGATTGTAAGCTTGTGAGAGGTATTGCGATAGTATACATAAGGGAGGAAAGTAGTGAATTAGGTGGGGATGAATGCAACTAGAACACACAAAGGAGAACCTATAATAAAAATCTGGTTCAAACTTATATTTCTATTTTGCTTTATTCTATGACAAAAGTGACAGGAGATATGATATAAACTGTTATAAGAACTACAACAAGCTCTCTTATAAATCTGGAATATAACTTGCACTTTACGCTTTAAATAAATAGAGCCAATCATTATAGAATATCAATAGCTAAAATGAATATCCAATGAAAACCAAATTGTAAATAACAATAAGGCAATTACACATGGAAAGAAAACACTGCAGGAAATCAAATCACACAACTATGAAATCTATTGAAATTAAATAAAACTAAAACTAAATAAATGTCACTGTGCTTCACCAAGGAGTGGGCCCTTGCTCTGTGGTTAGTAGGTGAGAAGAAATGAGAGTCTTTCTATGCTATTGTGATAAGAAGAAGTGTTATTTTATTTATCAAAAGTTTGATACACAAATCTACTATAAAAGTCTATCTGCTCCCTTACACTATGCGTAATTATATATATGATGAACTTTTAACTATTAAACACATAAATATTAAGTTTGTTTTGGCTTGTGGCCAACAAACTAGAATAGACAAATATATGGATCGCTCACCTACATATTAAAAAAGTGTTGGTATAACAACATATGAGAATAGAAGACGTGCTTTTGTTTTGCTCCTCCACATAGTTGGCAAGCACAACTGTTATAACATTTTCTTCTCTTTCTAGAAAATAATGATGATGTGCAAAGAGACTATCATGAAATGAACCCACGTAGCTAAATAATACAAAAATAAAGTCTAGTGAAAGGTAGACGTGAAGATTTGCAGATTTTTCTCCAATGGTTTAGAAACACATCTCCATCACAGGTTTCCTTCTCTAGTCCACAAGAATAGCACACATGGATCCTTGGTTGAGTGTATTTTGCTCTATTTGTTGCTGTCCATGAATTCAAACATTGTTTTGGTTTCCTGTGCTTATTTTGAAGAGGTAACTGATGCTACCTTGGAGGCCGATGTCTTGACAAAAATAAATTGCTGGTCAAAGAGTAATACATAGAAGTTCTTGACCAGAAAGTGACAGGAAGGTCTGCACCCTTAAATCTGCATGCTACAATATATATATTTTCTTGACATAGTGAAAGAAATATTAGTAAACACAATATGATATTATTTATTCACATATTTTATCCAAAAACTAAATTAAAGATTGCTTATATATATATGAAATCAATGCAACAATAAAATGGTAAAACAATATGATATGGAACAAAAATGGAATGTGGAAGTGGATATGAAGATATTGAAATAGGCTAAAATGTGGCATAAAATGGGACATAATTGAATCTCATCACAAATAAGAATCTAAGGATTGGCCAAACTTAGAAAATGAATTAGATGATCTAGGCATATCCGAAATATGTTGCATAATCCAATCACCATTGAAAATACATAAAGCTAACAATGGGTCATTTACCAAGTGGAGAAGGAAATCAAACAAATAGAAGTGTAAAGAGCTAGCAATGAAAAAGGGTCAATAATCTTTGAAAAACTATTTGTTGATATCTAAGGGAGGAGTTCCCTCCCTTAATGAACAATGAAGTTCAACACCTATAATGTCAGGGGATTAAATGCCCCTAATAAGAGATACATGGTCAAGAACCAATTATACAATATGTTGGCCAAAATTATACTCCTTCAAGAAACCAAACTTAAATATGTGGATATGAACTCTTTTCTCAATCATTACTCTAGCTGAAAAGGTTGATGGTGAAAGTTTTTGGGAAACTAAAAATTTAGGTGTTCTATGGTGCCTTAGTCATGTGCATGTGGAGATTCTTTCTTTTTCTTCTAATTGGATTTCCTTAAAGGTAGGAATTTTCTTCTCTATCCTTTTTTTTATGTTTATGGTCATGTTCAACCTGTAGAAAAATAAGATAATATTTTACCCATTATCCTCCCAAATTCGTCAAAGAAAATAATATTGCAAGGTTATTTTAATGCAATAATATCCAATGGGGAAAAATGGACGTATCTCCTGCCCTTCTCAATCCCAAAAAAAATATATACTTTTTCCTTTATGTAGATCTCTTGGATTTAGCATCGAAAAATGGATCCTTTAGTTGGACCAATAAAAGAGTAGGTTTCACAAAAATTATAGAATGATTGGACTAATTATTATATTCATCCAATTAGCTCAATCTATCACACTTGTTGAAATCATTTATTTTACCAACCTATAGATTAGACCACTTCCCTGTAAACTTGATTATACTAGAAGATAAACCTCCTCTAAAGTGTCATTTAGATTTTGAACCAATGTAGTTTAGAAGTGTAGAAATTTAGGATCTAATCAATATATGGTGGAATAAACAATATGTTCCAAAAAGTATTAACATGTTTTGTTTCTTCAAGAACCATTTTATATTGGAGGGAAGCTCAAGGATTGTATTAAGCATTCTTTCAAAAACATCTTTGAAGAAAAAGAAAAAAATGTAATCAGATATGAGGATTCTAATGAGAGAGTGATTTAATAGGGGATGTTTTAGGATCATTTTTTAAAGAAAATGAGTTGTTGGCTCAACACACTAAAAATTTAGCCCATAAGGAGACTTATTGGCATTCCAAGTCTAGAAGAACATGGTTGGTTGATGATGATTTGAATGCACTTTTTTCACAATACTACTAAGATAAGGATAAGTTAAAACAAAATTAACAACATTATGGATTTTGAGGGGAGAAGTATCACAAATATTAAAGAAATTCAGAGGGAGGTCATTTTCCATTGTTGAGATATCCTAATTAATGATAGGTTTTAAAATATAAGAGATATGAAAAAATGATTAAATAACATCCCTCATATTATTAAATTAGAAGATAATAAAATGTTAATGATACCTTCTTCCTTGGAGGAGGTTAGATGTGCTACCTTTCGATTACACCCTAATAAATATTTGGGTTTGGATGACTTTCATAGTAGCTTCTATTAGAAATTTAAGAATATAATTAGTAAGGATATGTGGGATGTTGTCTGAGATTCATGCAAATATCAAAATATTTTGAATGATATGAGCACAAATATTACACTCATACCAAATAATTTGGAATGAAAATCATTCAAAGACTTTTTTCCAATCTCTCTATGCAACATAATTTACAAATTCATGTCTAAGGCTATGGAAAATAAACTCAAATTGGTTATTCTAAAGTCAAATTCTCTAGAACAAAGTGGTTTCACTCCTTTTATGAGTGTCACATATGGAATTATTATTGTGCATGGGATAATTCATTCTATTGAGAATGCAAATAAAAAATTCATGGTGATCAGGTTGAACATTAGTAAGTCTTACGATAGAGTCTATTGGTATTTATTGATGAAGTATTGAAGAAGTTTAGTTTTAGGAAGATTTGGCTTGATTGGAACTTTAGCTACATCTATTCGCCAAAATTATTTGTAATGGTCAATAACGTTCCATTTGGTTTCTTTAGTATTGG
>VDFB02010898.1:0-33639 GCA_007258455.2 Sequoia sempervirens | reverse complement strand
TGAGTAGCTATGTCAATGTTGAAAATGGATTCATCTGGAAATTCTGAAACAAGTGGGTTCTTCGCATAGATAGGTGCGTCTGCCAGTTGGTCTGCAATGACCTGTCCCTTGATTGCCTTACGCTCCACATACTCAATGTCATATTCTGATAATATCATTACCCACTTAGCCATTCTTCCTGTAAGCATTGCCTTTGAAAGAAGATACTTTAAGGGATCAATTTTAGCTATGAGTTTGATCTTGTGTGCCAACATGTAGTGTCTGAATTTTTGGGATGCAAACACCACTGCTAGGCAAGCTTTTCAATGAATGTATAGTTTAACTCATGGCCCACCATTGTACGGCTGATGTAGTAGATGGCTCTTTCTATTCCATTTTCATCATGTTGTGCTAGGAGAGCACCAAGGGCTGCTGCAGTTGCTGAGATATAAAGGATCAATGGTTTGTTGTGAATTGGAGGCCTTAGTACTGGAGGTGTTAACAGATATTCCTTGATTTTGTTGAAGGCTTGTTCACATTTGTCATGCCATTTGTACGTTACCCCCTTGTGGAGTAGGTGAGAGTAAGGGATTTGTTTGTCTGCTAATTGTGCTATGAACCTGCGAATTGACTGAAGCCTGCCTTGGAGACCTCTCAGCTGTTTCAATGTCCTAGGAGCTTCCATTTCAAGTATTGCTTTCACCTTTGCCGGATCAATCTCAATGCCTCTCATTGACACTATGTAACCCAACAACTTTCCTGATTGTACGCCAAAGACACACTTCTTGGGATTCAAACGAACCTTGTATTCTTCTAGTCTATCAAAGATAGCACTCAAGACCGATATATGATCCTCCCTCTTTTTGGATTTTCCCAGGATGTCATCAACATAGTCCTCAACTGTTTTGTGGATCATGTCATGGAATATTAGTGTCATGGCCCTTTGGTATGTGGCCCCAGCGTTCTTTAAGCCAAATGGCATTATGTTCCAACAGTATGTGCCCCAAGGACAAGTGAAAGATGTTTTATGCTGGTCTTCCTCTGCAATTCTTATCTGATTATAGCCTGAAAATCCATCCATCAAGGAAAGCATTTCATGCCCCGCGGTCATGTCTACAATCATATCAATGTTAGGCAACGGAAAATCATCCTTTGGGCAAGCCTTGTTCAAGTCCCTAAAGTCTGTACAGATTCTTATGGCTCCGTCAGGCTTTGATACGGGTACCAAGTTTGATACCCATTCTGGATAATCAATTGGTCGAATGAATCCCACATCTAATAGCTTTTTGAGCTCCATTTTGACTAACAAAGCAATTTGAGGATGCATTTTGCGAAGCTTCTGTCTCACAGGTTTAGCTTTAGGATAGACCGCCAAGTGATGAACCACTACCTCTGGATCCAATCCTGGCATATCAGCATAGGTCCACGCAAAATTTATCTTCCTTTCCTTTAAGAAGGTAGCCAACTCCTCTTGTTCTTTGCATAATAATGACTCAGCGTAGAATGTAATATGAGGAGTTTCTCGTGTTCCCAGATTGATGGGGTTGCACTTTTCTGCTAGCATAGCTGACTTTTCTTGGTGTATAGTTGTAAGAGGAAGATTGAATCCCCCATCCTCAGGCGCCTCAGAGAGGTTTTCACCATTGGATGCATCCTTTCTTTTTACTTTTTTAGAGTCGGAGAGTGCCACAAGGTGGTTTTCACTCAAGGACTTGGAGATTATTCTTAATTTTTTATTTTTGCGACTGAGGGATTCAATCGTTTCTCCATAGTATGCATGTGTATCCAGCTCTATGATGAAACCTGCCTTATGATCCCCACATGGAATGTCATCCCTAAGTCCCATGAATTCTAAGAGTGCCTCATCATTTTCAAACATGTCAAGAATTGGTGGTCCTCGTTGGTCGTAATCAATCAGTTGGGGATAGACTAATCAGATTTCATTGCTTTGGTTTTCAGACTCATAAGACAAGGTGCTAATCATAAGGACATTAGTATCCTCAAACAGCAAAGGTAATCCTATTTCTGGTGACTCAGTTAAATCAGTGGGCATTCCTAAAGTCATGGAGGATTTTGGAGTAGCTACAGATTCCTGAGGAGGCGTTCGGTTCCATCTATCCTGGGCACCTCGACCAAGTACAGTTACCTTAGGAGTAGGATGACCAATGCCAAGATTTTTTATTTGCTTCTCAGGTATAATGGGTATTACACGCCCGTTATTATCTTGGCCTAACCCTTGGTTCCGGTTATAGCCCATCAAGAGCATCAGCTTCATACCTTTGTTTCATTCATCCATAGGCAATTCAACTGCCGGTATATCATCTCGATAAAGGAGATGAGATAGGTCCCCCTCTAATGTTTCCTGACCAAGATCTCCTGCACTTGTGAAGGTAGGGTTTCGTTCATAGGAGCCTTGAGATGTTGAAGCTTCTTGTGATTGTGGTCGTCCTCTTGATCTAGGAGGTTGTGGTAGCTCTCCTACTACAAAAGCATTCTTAGGCATTGAATAGTTTCCACAACCATCATCTTGTATTATGACTTTGATATCAGAAAAGGCGGGGATGGCGGGGGTGGAGGGTGTCTCTGTCGCAGAAGTGAGAGTGGCGGGATCCACATAAGGTGTTGATGGGCCTTCATCATTCTTGGGTACTTGCAGGATCTTGTAGTATTTTGCCTCTAGATTTTTGCAGTAGGAAAATGGCTCAGGATCTCCATGGATAGTAACCTCTTGACCTTCATGTGTGAATTTCACACATTGATGAAAGGTTGAAGCTATAGCTTGCATTGCATGTATCCATGGTCGCCCTAGGAGAATGTTGTATGGTAAATCGAGGTCCAAGACCTGACAATTGGTTTGCATGATGGCGGGTCCAACCTGGACAGGAAGCTGAATGGTGCCTTGGGATACCCTTTCCTGGTCATCGTATGCTCTTATTGTGATGCCTTTTCCTTTGTCAATTGAATCCTCTGAAATGTTCAAATTCTTTAGAAGCTTTAAGGAGCAAATATTTAAGCCTGCACCTCCATCCACCAAGACTCTCTTGACTTTCTTTTTATTTACGTACACCTCCAGATGAAGTGCACGGTTGTGAGATGGTTGTGTGGGGAAGTCTTGTTCAGAGAATGTAAGAATGTTAGGTGTGGTGATACTTGCGACCATAGCTTGGAATTGTTTTGTATCTAGATCTGCGGGGACAGTAGATGACGCCAAAGCTTCTTCTAGAATCTTTTTGTGTGCAGATGAGATTTTGAGTAACTCCATGATGGAGATATGTGCAGGGGTTCTTTTCAATTGATCCAAGACATTATAGCCACTAGGGTTAGACCTTGGATGGGATGTGGAATTTCTGCTTGGTTGGGATGGTGCTGCAATGGTAACCTTTCCACCTCTTGTGGTGACTCCACAATCGGCTTGGGCCCCTTTGATGGTGATGACTCCACAAAACTCGTCTAAACAAGCAACATCACCCTCGTATGTGTGGTTGACATTTTTATAAGCCCCTTTTCCTTTGTCTTGATCTTTGTTTCCTTTGTTGCCATGATTCGGCATCGGATTCGTGTAAATCTTGAGATCTTTGTTTCCTGATGGTGCTTCCACATCTATGATTTTGTCATCTATGAGGTCTTGAATTAGATTTTTGAGCCTCATGCAGTTGTTTGTCGTGTGTCCCTTGAGTTTGTGGAAGTCGCAAAGATAATTCTCATTATACCATGATGGCTTGACCGATGGTTCTTGATAATTATTATGTGTAGGGACCGTTATCAATTTTCATCTACCAATCTTTTCATGATTGCTTCAGCAGGTTCCCCAAGGAGTGTGTATTTTCGTTTGGGGAAGAACTTGTTTCGCTGTGGTCTTCCCTGATTATCAATGTTGTTTGTGTTTTGGTTATGGGATGGTTGCACCACAGTATTGACTTGTCGATTGCTTTGATTGGCATTTTGGTGTTGTTGTTGTTGGGATGGTGGATTGTTCTTCCGTGGGGCACTAATGACAACTTTGGCGCCAACAACACCATCATTGGTTACATTACGATTCTTTGCCCATGTTCGTGGTTTGTCATGATAATTGGATGATGAGCGGCCTTCTTGATATGATGAGGTTTCTCCCTGCGTGGCAAGGGCTTGTTCGATATTGAGCGCCCTAGGTATCAATTGGTCGTAAGTGGTGATGTTTTGCATTTTGAGGTGGAAGGCCAAGGGCCCATCAAGATTCGCAATGATAGTTCCCACTTGTTGTTCTTCAGGCATGGACCACTTGCTTTGATTAGCTTTGGATCGCCATCGTTGCAAGAAAGCACCGAATGATTCATTTTTCCCTTGTTTGAGAGATGATAATTCCTGTAAGCTAACCTCCATGGGAGTGTTGAAGGAATAATTATGTATGAAGGCATCCACGATTTCCTGGAATTTTTTGATTCCAGAAAGTCGAGAAAACCAATCAATAGCGTTTCCAGCCAAGCTTCTTGGGAATAATCTCATCAAGTACGTTTCATCGTGAGCCACCTCCATGCAATGTACTTGGAATTCCCTGATGTGATCTTCCGGGTTACCCGTTCCGCGATATTTGTCAAATTTAGGGATCTCAAACCCTTTTGGGAATGGTTTCATTTCTATACTCCTATCAAATGGATAAGGGCATAGGTTTTTTTGTGGTTTTGGTGTCTTTCCTGATTGAAGGTCAAGCACTTGTTGTGACAGAAATTTTATTTGTGCGGTGACATCCAATTGTGGATCAGGAGGTGGAATGAAGGTGTTCTGGGGGGGCGGAGTGGGTGTTTGAATGGGTGGAATGTTTGCTTGTTGTGCCATGTATGCTTTCAACAACGCTTGTTGTTGATCTTGTTGTTGTTGCGCTAATAGAGCTTGTTGTTGTGCTTGATGTTGTTGGTCCAACAATGCTTGTTGTTGGTCAGCTAGGGCTTGTTGGGCTGCTTCTTGTTGCTCTTGGTATTGCTCTAACGCTTTCTGATATGCGCGTTGTTGGGCTGCTTGTTGTTGTGCAAAGTACTGCGCTTGTGCTTGCACTCGTGCTTGGGCATCTTGGGCATCTTTGGTACCAGTGCCTTGGAGAAGCTTAGCGGCTTGTGCAGCTTGTAGTAACTTGGAGTGCCTTTGAGTAGCTTAGCGGGCTTGTGCAACTTTTGTGTAGCTCACCAGCCGTTGCCGCAAACAAAGCCGGGGCTTGCGCCGCTTGTTGTGCCTGGTTGCCAAGCCGCGTCGCATGCTGGAGCCTGATCTCGCGAAGCCGGGAGCAGCCGCGGCTGGCAGGCGCCTGTCGAATTGTTTGGATACTGCTGGAGCAATTGCTGGTATGCTTTGAACGCGATTGGCTTACTCTGGCCTGGTCGCTAAATGGTGGAAGTGCGGCGGGATCGGAATTGTGTTGGAAGTTTGAGATGTGCTTAGAGCGATGGTGGTGGTGGGAGGTTGCGATGTAAGGGGTGTGATGGGGGTAGTGGAAGTTTGAGGTATAGTGGATGTAGTGGTTGGAGTGAAGGTGGTGATAGGTGCATTTGGGATGGGTGAAGTGATAGGAATGGTGGGACTAGGTGAAGTGGTAGGAATGGTAGAGATGAGCGAAATAGTGGGTATTTGAGAGACCGTATTTTGATTAGCTATCATGTGTTGGTTTGATGTGGATGGTGTGTTCGAAAGATGTGATGTACCCCCTTGGTTGGATGAATTTATTTGGATGGGGCGATTTATGTTAGGGAAAGGTGGAAATTTAGGTAAAGGGGGGATCCCTAAACCAAAATATGGTGTTGACGTGGTGGGAGGTGTGAATGATTTGAATGGTGGAAAATTTTCTTGTGCAAATGAAGAGACAAATCCGTAGGGTCTCTCTATTTCGGATGAGCTTGCTTGTACCAAAGGTCTAGACACTTGCGTGTCAAGGGAAAATGATGAGGTGGTATGGTAAGGAACCTCAGATGTATCGATAAATCCAAGTGGGTTGTAAAGTGGATTTTGATGCGTGTTGAAGAGGGTATCATCCTCATTGATAGTAGGTTCTATGGTGGTAATGGAAGTGGTTGATTGTGGAAGGGTGTTTTGGTCATTTGGTACAAGAAGCTCATCCTCAATAGTGTTGAGAATTGATGGATTTATTTTAGCCATTGCGCGAAGAAACTTTTGTAGTTTTGGTTGTTTGAGCATCTCAAGAACTTCTTCCTCACTTAGTTTTGTTGGTGTGATGTCTTCCACCAAGACCTCTTTTTGTGGATCGTGTGTAGTGATAGTGAGGTCTGGAAGTGGTGTGTTTTGGATTTCTGGAATGTTTTGGCTTAGATCACTTGTGGTTGATGTTTCTTGATTTAACTCCATGTTCCTCTTGTGTTGTGATCTTGTTTGAACCATAAAAGAGCAAACTAGGATGTGTAAAAGATCAAAGATGTGAAGATGAAAGGTGTATGATATATGGGTGAGAATGGAAGTTTTGAATTTGTATTGAAAATCTTGATGTGATGCTAGGTACTTTGGGTTTGCTTTGATTGATGTTTGTTTGATGTTTAGACTTTGAATTCTATCTTTTGAATGTTGATGTTTGAGCAAGAGATATCCCCAAGATGTTTGAATGATGATCTAAAAAAGATAACTAATGCTCATAAAGGATAATTTGATTTAGAAGTGAGAATAGGATGTGTCTACTCACAAGTTAACCAAAAGATAATCCAAATTAGTGATGGGAGAAGGATGCATCTATCCACCATTAATTTGAACAAAGTGATAATTCAACTAAGCATGTGCAAAAGGATTCATTCACACACAATTGAGTTGAACAAGTTTGATGTTTGATGTTTGAAGAATTCAAAGTCTCATGTTTGAAAGGTTTTGATGTCTACCAAAGGAGCCTAGCATAGTTGTGTCAAGATTTTCTCAAAATGTTGGTGAGATGTTTATGGTTGATGATGTTTTTGATGGATGAATGTTTGTTTTGATTCTAGAATGACCCTAGTTTAGACTTTTGTTTAACAAGACCAAGGTATTGAAGAACATGTTATGCCCTAAGCAAGATATCCAATCCCTTGAAACAATCTTGTATTTTGTGTGTAGTAAAATGAATATAAAGTGGGGTTGTCTCTTGAAGCATGTCTCTAGAAATTAGCCAACAACTTTTCTCTAAAATCATATAACCTTTTGAGTCTTTGTTGATGTTGTTTTGGGCTAAGTTTCCTTTTCTTGGGTTTTTGTATCTTGATCTTGTGAGAAATCATTGAAAAGACATGTGTGGGGCTCAATTGCTTATCTTTGCTTTTAATGACTTCTTTTTACCAAATACACTTTCTTGATTATGTTTCAAACTAAAGATGTCCTATGTCAAAATTCCTTTTCTTCTCACAAAGTGTTGTGTGGGAGTTCCAAGAAATTGAGGCAAAGGGATTTCCTAGGTTAACCCTAGTTAGAGCAAATGACGATATAAATTCAAGTGATGAGAAACCTCTAAGGACATAATCCCAAGGGAAGGCAACAACACTTAAATTTGTCAAAAGGTATTTGCTCTATCAAAAGGGGTTTGAAATTTGCATGATCATGCTTAAGTGTTTGTTTTCCAATGTTTTGAATACACACCGTTTTCAAACAAAGAATAATTACAAGCCCTATGGATGTAAGATCAGATTTGTTGGATTCCCACTTGACAAGTCCAGCTACGCTTATCCCTAGTGGATGGTTAGATGCTTGACCCCACTGGCTCCCCTCCACGGCTCATTAACGTCAATCGGGGCAGCCAAGCATCAACACCCATGAAACTCCCATGGCGTGCTTTCCATCTCTACTAGAAGACCGTAAGAGGGTGGGGCGGCTCTGTAATGACCGCTCTTGCACCACAACAAATAGATTAAGGATTTCCGGCAAAATTCTGCAGCGCTACGGGTTCTAGTAAGGACTTCCGTTTTGGGAGATGACCATACTGCAAGAGTCCCTCTTCAACCATCCCACGTCGAGCCAACCCGCGGATTATGGCGCTTAACCAAAACCCCTATTTATATCCCTATTGAAATACTCTGGCTTTAGAGTGTTACCGGGTTGAGTCGCCGCTGGTGAGTACTTTTTCCCCAAGGCGTGCCCTAAGATACAACAAAGCGAAAGCACACAACCGTAATCCCCATCGATCTTTGATGGCACAAAGAAAGAGAATGTATCATGTAAAATGCCCTACCACACTCGCACAAGATGTTCACCCCAAGCCCAAAATGAAGTGTTTTAAAGTAATAAAATGTATTTGAGTGTTTCTCTTTGCACCCTAGATCGCACGGGGTTAGCGGAGAGGATGCATCAAAAGACAACGCCACAAATCAAACAATTTGTTCGCTTTCTGAGCACCTTCAGCAATGTAGTTCGCTTTGGGCACCAAATGGAAATATGATTGCTTGTTCAATTTTAACCCAAAACCAAATCTAGGTGTGTTCTGGCGTCTGCTTTAAGCCCTTTGCAATGAAAATGAAATTGTTCGTTTTAGCCCCAATTGAAAACTAATGTTCTAAAACAAAAAGGAAAACAATTTCGTGTAGTGTTGATTAAACACTTAAAGTGTTAAAGAACACATTGTGTTTTCAAAAAAACATTTCCCTCCTTTCGTGAAGTAGTATTGATCAAACATTCAAAGTGTTAAAAAAACACATTGTGTTTTCAAACAAGAATCCTCCTCCTTTCGTTTTCATTTGTTAGCCCTTTCTTTCGCCTTGCACCTTTTCGCCTTCGTTTTCTTTTTTGTACCTTGTTCACTTTTGTTTTGTTGGCTTTTTGGTACCTATAAAAACAAAAGACAATTATGTGAAAATTGAGTTTGATTAAATTTGCTTCTCAAGCCTTTTAAATACAAACAATTTCAAGTGATAAAGCATCCATACAAATCTTGATCTTCAACAAAAGCAAAAAATTAAAGTAATTATTAGTCAAGACAACCAAGAAAAGAAGAAGTCTCCCTTACCAATAATCCACTCTTGCTAAAATTAAAATGAGATATAAAGAACATCCAATATATTCCTAGATTGAATAAATAATCAATTCTTCAAAGTCAGCAAGATAAAAAAAATAGAAAAAGAAGCAATAGACCACTTTAACCCCTCTTCCTTGTTTCAAAAAGTCCACGATGGATTGTGTCAAAAGCAACAAACAAATGTCTTCGTAGCTTCAAATTAATGCATTTGCTTTGGGATTGATGGCAAAAAGGAAATCGATTATAGGAATAAGTCAGCTTGGGTTAAGTGCCTGTGGCTTTAATTCTGAAAAATACACACAAACATCCCTGCCTGTAATCATGCCAAAATTGATATGTCATTAGGCCACGCAAAAGAAAGATCAAACGACAACATCAATAACGAGACAAGAATAGACTTGAAAGTAAAGATGTGTTGCTGGTTCTGAGGGCGATCCAGAAGACTCAGGCAATCTGCAAGTGTTAATGACATATATGCATCAGACTTTAATAATTTCCAGCTATTATCTCTACGTAGTAGTTGCCATAAATGTCAGAGTTGTGTTCACCATCTCGTTTTTTTCTTTTCACACGAGTGCTTTTAAGTTTCTACGTTGCAATACCATGACTTATTCCGCAGCAATGCTTCCACATTAAAACTCACAGTTGGCGTTTGGTAGAAGGAAACCTAATTCTCAATAGAATCGTGGTTAAGCTGATAGAAAACAGTGTAAAAACTTTAAAGCAGTACGTTATTTTAGCAGAGATCTTTAAATCATTTGTTAGAAGCAGTAGAATATTTTGAACGCACCATTCCCCAAACACATAGAACATGTAATAATGACTTAGTGTGACTTCGGGCCTCCTATTGGCTGGTCTAGGTATCAGGCGAACTGTCACACTAGGATACGTACCCAGAGATCTTTCCAGCGCGGGATTCTGCAGTTTAGAATATTTTGACAGACCAAACTATAATGGTAGAGCTAAACATAAAGGTCAGTCAGCATATAGCTCGCATATGTTCACCACAATAGTATTAATTTTCAACGTAGAAACTTCTTTCAGCAATTAAGATTCTAAACAACCCTTCGTTGAAATGCATAAGCATACAAATGTGTCACGTGTAAAGTCAGTATATAAGAACTTCAAGACCAGGCGACTACTATTCTCCACTTTATGCAGCAGAAAATGTGACAGATATTCTAGAAGATATTCTTGGCAGAAAAGGCAGAAATTAGTAAAGATCAAGCGACAGTATTAATGGTGCCATCAAGACAGATTTGAAAAAGAATACCTTACTGGATTTTAAATGACTATTTCAACTGTAATCCACCGACTTTAAAGCACGTAAGGGCAAAGATATTCAAACCAACACAGGCAGTAATAGTTGTAATTGGTAGATGAGATCTCCAGCCGCGCCATATAGATATCTTAATGCGACTGACAGTTCCAGATCCGCCAAGACATGGGCTTTGAATGCTTATTAACCAGTGTATTTGAACGACAACAACGAAGGATTTCAAGCGAATGCTTTTGGCAAGAAAAAGTAACTCCACTTGGTATGTTGCACAGGTGAGAATCCGACTGAGAGCGAATTCCACAACCTTTACCAGCGTCCCTTTTACCTGTATTCAAATGGATCTACAAATTCATCAAAGCATAGCATACTGAAAAGACTTTGTCAGATGCCTGATTTATTGTGTAAGATGTCATTCAGAGGGATGGCGTGGGCTTGATGGAGTTGGGGAGAAGTATTTACTTCAACTCTTCTTAGTTGAAAGAAATAACCCAATGCCACCGGTAAAAGCAATAAAAGGGATAGCAGCCTTTGAGTAATAATGAAAGGGTTTGCTTTTGCAATTAACAGCGCCTGCCTGTATGCAGAATGCGCAAGCACAGGGAAGGCATGTGAACTGTTAGATAGAAAGCCTCGTGGAAATATGATCTATGGAACGCCAAAGATGGCAGGATATGCGCAAAATACATTTGTTAACAAAAACAAAAAGAAAGCCGCAGAAATCTTCAAGCAAATGTAACTGATAGGCGAAATTTTCGATCTAAGGCAAATACCGAATCATCATGGCAATCCCAAATGCAAAATGTATAGTCATAAAAGACTTCGTGAGACAGATATGCAGCCTAAGGTAATCGTTCAGATATTTGTAATATTTTATACCTGATTCTGCTCTACAACAACCAGATTCATTTGAAAGAATTCCTGTTTAGCAAAACAAAAATTAACAATAACACCAAGACAAGCTTTCCTTGAGCAGATTCCAAGAAAGATGAATTGGAAGGTAATGAAAGTGTGGGTAATATGCGTTCAAATAAATTTTCAAAAACAAAATTATATCACCCACTCAGTCAAGTCAGAAGAAAGCAACTTAATATGATCAGCAAATCACTAAAGTAATGTAGTTAGAACAAAGAAAATCAATTTTTGCCCTCCTTCTAGCGCCATAATGTAGGCATCCCTTTAAATCTGCAAAAACTAAACTCACATAGGGGTTAGCACTTCACAAATTTAACAAAATACCTCTATGAAATACCTTGTAAAATGTTTAAAACATGCAACAAAAAGATGAAAACAAGCTACAAGCATGATGAAAACATTCAACAAACTACCTATTCCATAGTTGGATTGGTGTCACATGTGCTAGTGACCCTTTCCCAATCCTTGATCAAAGCTCAAATTGTGCAAATGCAAATGGAGATGGTGGAGTGATGATGAACAAGATCTAATCTCAAATGAAGAGAGTGACCTTGCAAGATTGTGGAGGATTTGCTTGAGGATGAAGCCTTTATTTAAAGATTTTCAAAATGCTAAGTGCTGTAGAGGGACCAATGGGATCAAAACAAGCCAATGTGAGTTGAGGACACTTGTCACCATGGGATTAGTTGATGTGTGTGCAAGATTTGGGAAGAGTGCCCAAGAGGGGAAATTTTGAATTCAAATTTGCAATAAATTTTGAGAGGGGGACAAGAAAGAAGAGCAATAAATGCCCTGTTTGACTTGTCATGTTGAGGGAAAATGAGGTTTTTAATAAATCAATAAAATTGATTTATTGTGCAAGTGGCTAGATCTAGATAATGCAAGTGGGATGGGATTAACATTAGATTAGGATTAGATGATGATTATGCTGATTAATGTTGATTAGATGATTTGATTTTCAAGACTTTGATAATTGATTTATTTAAATTAGAAAATGATGGAGTATGAAAATGAAGTCCTGATTTATTTAATTAAATGGATGATGCAAGATGAAGGTTGAATGATAATGTTTATTTGATAAATGAGATTATTTAATGAATGGATTAAAGGTGATGAATGGATCTAATGCAACATCTAGTTTGACTGAATCCGATCGAATGCATAATGAACAAAGTATGTCTACAATCGACAAGGTCACAGACAGTGGATCTTGGAAGAAATTTCTTCTAGAAATGAAAGATAAGTATAAAATAATTTTTTGAATTTAGTAGTAGTTGAATTTTTTTTCTGGGGCAGAAAATGTAGTGCAGTAAAAATATTAAAGGAAAGAAAGTACTGGAAATTTTTTCATTGATGTCAAAGGGGGAGAGAATGCAGTGAAAAATGCCTTAACATCTAAAGGGGGAGCAGTGTTTTGTTGTGTTTTGAAGTTTTGACTTTTGGTTTTGACACTTAGTCAATTTTCACTAAGTGTTTCCATCAATGCCAAAGGTGGAGATTGTTGGCATATGGCTTTGGGAGATTTATTTTGGTTGCTAGTATTGTCATTGATGGCAACTGAAGTTATTAGTGTGGTCCGCAGTTTAGAAGTAGCTCATACTGGTAGGAAAAGTAGAAGACACTATACTACTAGTAGAAAGCATGAGGAACAAAGTATCTCATTGGTAAGGTGGTCTAAATACTTCACCAGATCATTATTTTGTTGTGTCGATCCCTAGGGAAGATTTTCAAGCATGTATGTTACCTAATTGGTATGTTTTGTAATGTTGCATTGATTGGTGTACAAGTTTGGAGATTTGGTAGAATGGATTATTGTTTATTTTTTCATTATGGCTGACCTGGTGTATATAGTGTGTCGTGGATGTATAAGGAGTGGTTGTTTTAATATTTCTTGTGTTGGGAATTTTTATTTGGGTCCATACTATAGTCTAGCCGACTTGTGTGGGTACACATTAATTCTAATTGGTGATTTGAGCTGACTTGTGGAAGAATATTATATTTTGTTTAAAACTGACATATAGTAATGAAAACCTATTAGCAGATATATGTATGAGATCGTTTGATTCATTTTAATGTGAAGAGAGTGTGAGGATGTGAAGAAGTGTGAAAATATGTGAATGTGTGTAAAGAAGAATAGATGTGTGTGTGAGTATTAGAAGGATTTTAGAAGGGAAGAAAATAGAGTAGAGAAGAGCAGAGTAGAGTAGAGAAAAAAAAGAGAGTCAGTTAGAAGGGTTGAAGATCATTTTAACTGAGCTTCATTGGAACTAAATCCAAGCATTTGGAGATGTTATTTTCTTAGTCCAACCTTTTTGTTGTATTCCCAAACATTTTGTAAGGTAGTGAGCCTTTCTTATTTTGAGCAGTGAGCTCTAGGCAATGTTCTTGAATGCAAGTGTATTCCTTTTTGTTTATACTTTTAACAGGGTATAATATTGTGGATTAATCTCCACCGTGGTTTTTCCCCTAACAGGGTTTCCACATAAAAATCTTGGTGTTATGGTGTTCTTTAATATTTTTTCATGTTTCCTTCTGTTTATATGTTGTGGATGCCATTAAAATTTAAATATTGTTGTTGATAGTTTAAGATCTGATTTGAAATTCAAATATTGAGGAACACTGATTCACCCCCCCCTCTTAGTGTTCCTAGTGTCCAACAAACACTATGGCTACAATAATATTGTTGTTGGATATCCCACACAACATTCCTAAACATGAATTCCTTGTAGAGAAACTTCTCATACCAACTTTTGAGGTACTCGAATCTGAGTCCGTGTGTGAAATCATTGGTCCCAGTTGTTCAAAAAATGAGGAAGAACATCTCACTTTGCTATTTTGTGTTTTCATTGATGTCACCATGATATATGAGTTGCAACTACAAGATTAAGTCTAAATTTGATCTTCTATTCTAGACCAGTATGAATCTTACATCCTTTGGTATTTTGGTCTAGAATTGTTTGTTGTTGATTATTGTTGCGTGTGGTTTTGGGAAATGATTTATGTATGTTGTAAGCATGAACATTCAAGATCTCACGTATTCAGATGCTCGTATGGTGTATCAACATTATTCTGTTGATTGCAATTTTACTATTAAGTATATCCTTGGCCGACCTAATGGATAAATAATGTAATGGTGAATCAATTTTATTTTGTAGATATATGTGTGACCTATCTTAGGTCTATGCTAACATGATGTAGTGCATTGAGCATTTGAATTGTCTTTTGTGAATATTTTGTGAATGCTTGAAGCTGACATTTGGTATTTTGATGAATAAGAAGTGCATCTATTAAGGCCAACCTAATTGATGCTTGGGGATATATCAAGTATATATATTGGTTATTTTTTGAAGAATGGGTAACAGATGATAGAGTTGTGAATGCGAACATGAAGAAGAGTGAATATGATGAAGTGTTTCAAGTTAGTTTATCAAGCTTCATTGGAACTAAATCAACACTTGTTAGGTGTACTTTATCAGTTCATTTTCTAGCTGTAAGACATTTTGTCATTGTAACTCTATAGGTAGTGAGTCTTTGTATTTGGACAGTGAGTCATGGCAGTGAGCCACCCCATTTTATAATATCTTATAACTGGTTATACTATATTGTGAGCTAACACTCACCGTGGTTTTTCCCATTTTTCGTTTTCCACGTAAAAATCCTGATGTTCATATGTTTTGTGATTTCATGTTTTGTTAATGCTTTTACTTATATTTGTTGTAGTATACATCAAAATAATTGGATGGTACTTGTTTAGAAAATTTAAGAAGATATTACTTTACCCCCCCTCTCTGTATCTTGGATATTTAACAATTGGTATCAGAGCTTGGTTCCTTCAGAAAATCCTAACAGCTTAAGAGAGGTCCTGAAAATGGAAGAAATGAATAATAAAGATGAGCACCGGGTTGCACTTGAGGATCTTGAAAATTTTGAAAATGAAAATAGAGGTATAAAATAAAATATTGAGGGTGAAAATGAATGTGTTCATAAATTAAAAGAGCAATTGAAGAAGTTCAAAGAAAGGCATAGGGAAGTAATTGATCAGTTGAAGCAAGCTAATGAAGAGATTACTAGTTTGAAGGTGTAAGTAGAAGAGAAGAAAAAAATTGAAGAATGTCTGAACAAAATGATACGAAGCAATTTTGATGAGTGCACTAAGCTTGAACAAGAAGTGGTGAATTTGAAAGTAGATCTGGAGAAAGTGATACTCTATGAAAATAATTTCAAATCTAGCTCAAACAAGCTTGATGAATTGATTCCAAGGAAGAAACCAAGTAAAGAAAAAGGTGGATTGGGAATGGAAGGAGGTGAAAAATCTAATGATAACCATAAGACTCAGAATAAAGGAAAGTAGAAAGGAAGTTCAAGGAACTTTTCTAGGAGACCACCTATGAGATAGCCTAATGCACAAAGGTATACATCCTTGAATGGTATTTGTTTTTCATGTAAGAAATTTGGTCATAGGGCAACAAAATGTAGGAGTAGGATGAATCAGTTTCTAGGTCGCTTCTCTGGTCAATGTTTTGCATGCAAAATAATTAAACATAGGGCTAGTGAATGCAGAATATGGATGATGAATTAGTTTAATGGAGGAAGAATAAATCAATCCTTTAATGACTACTATTACACTAACAACAAGTATGGATATAAAGCTAATCATTGCAAAACAAGAGTTAGTGGAAGTCAAACTAATAAGAGAAATGTTGTTTGCTACAATTACAACAAACCAAGACATATCTCAAGAGTTTGCAAAAGTGAAAAGGGTAAGAAGACCAATTTGATAGAAAAGAATGAACCTATGAAGAAGGTTGACAAATATTAGATTAAGCAAGAAATGAATAAGATTTGGAGAAAGAAAGAAGAGACTGAGATGAAAAATGTGTCTGTTCTATCATCTAGTACAAACAATTCCTCCAGGAACTAGACCTAGCAAGGTCTTAGGGGGAGCTTTAACAAAAAATTACTTGAACCCACTTGAAGTTTGGCATGTCAGTCTTTTGCACAAAGATATGTTGTAATGAATGATTAGTCAGAGGTTATGCAAGTGGAATTGGATGAAAATATGAAGGCATGATCTTTTGCGAAGTAAATTAGTGTTTTTCTAAGCAGAGAAGAAGAGCTTTTAGAAAATTTCTAAAATTTTCCGCGTTTAATGCGAATTAGGGAAAATCATTGTTTTATAAAGAAAATATGTAAGGAATTTTAATCACTCATGCATTTGAAGAAATCCAAGAGATTTTTGGATTATTCTTGAGGTAATTTGGAGTTTGAGTCGTGCAAAACCTAGTTCTGGTTCATCGTGAAGAAAAAGGTATTTTAATTTTTTGTGTAGTTGTGGGTTTGTGTGAATAATCTTCTTGAATTGTTTGAATTTGAAATTGTGAAGAATGGAAACTCCTATAGTTATTAAAGTGTCAGAAAGACCTAGACCATAATATAGGAAATATTCTTCGAAGGTGTTCGTATAAAACCCTATGGGCGCCTTCTCATCAATCCCTCACGGGGTTATCCTGACCAAGGATACAAGAATGTACATTTGAGTAAAGACCAAGGAGTTTAATCACAACAAATTGATTGACATTTTATAGAATGAGCTCACTGGAGATAATTTCTTGGTGAAACATGAATACTCAAACATTGTTGCAAAAAGATTAGAAAAATGGAACTACTTTCCCAATTTTTGAGTTTTGTGGTTGATGATAAATATGTGAAACTTGTTCTTAGTAGAATACATGATAAATTCTTGTGGATTGGCCAACCTCATCTAATTACTAAGGAAGCAATTAGGGTTGTTATCACCCTTTGGGATAAAGGACCATCACCTATATTGAAAGGCATGAAGAATGAAGTGGTAAATGAACTCACACATGTGACATATGACAAGAGAGCTCTAACAAAAAAGTCCACTAATTCAGCTGTGAAGTATGCCGCTATAATGATTGGTCAAAAAATATACTTCACCAACAAAGAGAACTCTATTTCAGCCACAACTATTTATATTGGTTTTGATATGATAGTCAATGGTGTAGACTATGACTTGTGTAAACTTCTCTAACAATAGTTTCTTGAGAATTTAAAATTGACAAAAGAAAGGAAGTATGCTTTTAAATTCAGCTCATTGATTGTATTTCTACTATTCTATTTCATGAAGAGACTTCCTAGAAAGAATGATGTAGTGTTTTGGGACTCATCCAGACTAGTGGCAGATGAAATCTTTGATTATATGCATAGTTTGGGTGATATGGAGACTCAAGAAAATGCTTTAACAACACTCTTTGTTGTATTTAAGAGCAACATGAATGAGAGAGAGAGGGTTCTGAGGAAAAATGTTGAGAAATATAGCAATGACATCATATTTCATGTTTCCTCTAATGAATTCATGATTGAAGCAGTTGAACCTTGAACCATTTGAATTCAGCCATTGGGATATGAAATTGCAGAAAATGAAGCTGAGGGTTATGTACAAATGCTGCTGAAAAACTTGAAGGATCCCAATGAACAAAGAATTAGAACTTATGCTGAAAAGTATATGGAGGTCCTCTTGGAACAAAAAAATCCAATACTAAGAAAGAATGTGGAAAAAAAGCTTAGAGAAGCTAGATTCACTAATGAGCATATTCCACTTGGAAGCGCTAAGGGAAAAGAGTTGGAGGGAGAATCATCAGGTTTGAGGAGATCCGACAAGACTTTTTCTAAACCCTATGCAACTCCTATAGTAAAAATTGAACCTAGTACTATTGATAAAGGTAAAGGCCTGGTTTCCTCTGAACCTACTACTAGATCTAGGAAATGGAAAGAAACTACTTTGGTGGCCCTAGGAAAAAGAGGAAAGAAAGAGAAAGATACAAGGGAGAAGAATCTTAGTGTCACTGATGATCAAGATGAAGAGGAAGAGGATCCTGCTACAAAATTGGTGAGGAAAGGAAGAGGGAGTTTATCCTCTAGTGAAGGTGCTTCTAAGGAAGCTATTAGTTCTAAGAGAGTGCATGTTGTGTCATCTTCTAATGAAGAGGAAGAAAAAAAAATTTGTGTTCATGTGCACATCAAACCAGAGTTGAAGAAGACTAAGGTGTTTGAAGAAGCCTCCCCAGACCAAGAAAAACATGACATTCTAGTAATTTTTGGTCCCCATTTCAAACTAGAGGCAACTCTCAATTCTTTTTTACATTTTGAGAAAATGTTGAAGCCTAGAACCAAATATTATGATAATGTTGGAAAAGAGGATAAGAAAAATTTACTTTTAGTTGTCATTCAATATGTAATCATCTTGGAAGTTAAATGGGATAATGTGAAGAAATATGTGCCTGAGAATATGTGGGCAGTTTTGATGAAAAGGAGATCAGAGGCTGTTGAACTTGAAGAGAAAATTAGGAAAAATGCATTTGATAAGATTGGGTCTTCTCTGACCCCAGATGATCTAGAAACTCTAAAAATGATATGTGTAGATATGTTCCAGATGAAGAAAGGAGTTAATATTTTGATGACAAGGGATACGGTCAAGATAAAACAAAGTGATATAGGATACCATGAGAAAATATAGCATGCGCCAGACCATTAGAATATTTATTTAAAAATATTGAAAGATATTCTCGCGATATAAATTAATCACGAGTATTCCCGAAAACGTGATATTTAAATAATCTCAGTCGTCATCAGGCTCAGAATAAAGATCAGTCGAACCATGATGAACAAAATCGAGCTTTTCTTTCAGGATAAATCAGATCATCAGCATCCGCATAATCTCCGGATCCGCGTCTGGAAGATCAATCTCTGAAGCCAATGATGTGTCTTGAGAGAAAACTGCTATCTGAGTTAGGTCTAACCAATAATTCCTTAGGAGCTTCTACAACTTCCTATGATTGAAGGGTTTGTACATGTGGAGAAGATGTCTCCAGTCCATAAAGTGGTGTTAAGAGATGTATTACAGGAATCTAGAAGGAAGGAGATTCTTGAAACTCATCAAAAAGGAACATAACTCATAGAAGATGCTCTTCAAACATTACAATAGGTCACACCTAGTACATCTATTAATGTATGTATCACTCCTATAGAAAATTTGAGATTATTGTTGGATTATTTCAAGGAGTATACCTCCAGGATTGGTGAAAAGACAAAACAAGAGGTTGAGGAGAAGCTGGAAAAGAAAAGGCTATTGGCATTGCATGGAAAGTGTTCCTTGGAACACACCAATGTTGAGAAAAACCTGGAAGTTGTGAAGATCTATGAGTCAGAAGCAAATGTTGTTCTTGCTTATTGCTTGAAGTGGCTGGATGCCACCCAAAAGATTAAGGTTTTTATGGACTCCATTGAGTCCTAGTTGACTGCTTTCTCTAGTACTTATAGTATATCCAAAGAGACGGATCAACCTGGAATGCCATATTTGCACATACAAATAAATTCTTTGTTTTATAGAAGCAAAAGGAAGAGATTATTAGAAAATTTGATCAGTTAAGTGACATTATAAGAGTAGAATACAGTTTGGTTGGCAAGGCCTTGGCAAGCACATAAAAACTTGAGAAGATAAATCTGACTCTTGATACTTTAGATGGTACAGAAGAAACTTTGGTAGAGTTGGAATCCCTGAACATGATGTTGATTGCCACAAAGGAAAGTTGGGAGAATGGTATATAAGTATGGGAAGGTATTCTTAAGGATCATCAAGACTCGCCATCCTTCGGTTAATGCATGTCTCTTTGTTTTCTTTTTTTTTCATATTTTAATTTTTGGGACACCCTTTTTCCTTGATGTCAAAGGGGGAGAGAAAAATTTGATAGTGGATACTGATAATAAGGGGAGAGTGTTGTAAATAAGGGTTTGGAAGTTTTTGCAAGTTTTTCTTAAAGTTTTGGTGCATGTTTCCATCAATAAAAATGGAGGAGATTTTTTGAAAAAAGAAGAAGAACATCTCATTTTGTTGTTTTGTGTTCTCATTGATGTCACCATGATATATGAGTGGCAACAACAAGATTAAGTTTGAATTTGATATGGTATTTTGGAGCAGTATCTAAACTGGTGTGAAGCTTATATCCTCTAGTATTTTGGTCTGCAATTGTTTGTTGTCAATTATTGTTGTGTGCAGTTTTGGGAAATGATTTATGGATGTTGTAAGAAAAAACATTCAAGATCTCACATATTCAGATGCTTGTATGGTGTATCAACATTATTCTATTGATTGCAATTTTTCTATTAGGTCTATCCTTGGATGACCTAATAGATAAATAATGTAATGGTGAATCAATTTTATTTTGTGGATATATGTGTGACATATGTTAGGTATATGCCAACATGATGTAGTGTGTTGAGCATTTGAATTATCTTTTGGGAAGATTTTGTGAAAGCCTGGCACCAATAGTTGGTATTTTTGATGAATAAGAGGTGCATCTAATTAGGCTCACCTAATTGATGCTTGTGGATATATCAGGTATATATATTAGATAGTTTTTGAAGACTAGGTAACAGATGATAGAGTTGTGAATGCGAAAGAGAAGAAGAGAAAATATGATGAAGTATGTCACGCCAGTTTATTGAGTTTCATTGGAACTGAATCAACACTTGTTAGGTGTACTTTATCAGTTCATTTTCTAGCTATAAGCCATTTTTTCATTGTAACTTTGTAGGCAATGAGCCTTTGTATTCGGAGAGTGAGTCCTAGTAGTGAGTCACCCCATTTTGTAATATTTTATAACTATTTATACTATATTGTGAGCTAACACTCATTGTGGTTTTTCCCATTTTGGGTTTCCTATGTAAAAATTCTATTGTTCATGGATTTTGTGATTTCATATTTTAGTAATTCTTTTACTTATATTTTTTGTTGTATGTATCAAAATAATTGGATGGTACTTTTTTTAGAAAATTTAAGATACTGATTCAACCCCCCTCTCAGTATCTTGGATATTTAACACTAGTGATCCTTGGTGCCATGACATATTCACCGACTTGAAAATATGAGTCCTCCCCACCAACATCACCCCAAACCTTAAGATGAACTTTATCAAAGAGTCATCATGTTTGGCCATCTTAAGTAATACCCTCTATTGTAGAAGTATCGAAGAACCCTCTTGTGATGTCTTAACCCCAAGGAAGCTTTGACTACTTTAATTGAGGTACACGATGATATTTATGGTTCGCATTCTTGCAATATGACCTTGGATAAGAAATTGCTAAGGACTAGGTACAAATGGCCTACAATGGAGAAGGAAGCTCATGACTATGTCCAAAAATGGTTGGAATGCCAACAATATGGGGACCTCATCCATACATCAGCTTAGGAGCTTCAACTGATTATAACACCCTGACCCTTTTCATAATGGGGGCTTGATCTTAGAAAAATCACACCCACCTCATCTAATGGAAATAATTTCAATATCATCACCAAAGAGTACTTCACAAAGTGGGTAGAAGAAATTCCCATGAGCTATATCATAGGGAAGTAGATCTCAAAGTTCATCTTGAACTACCTCATTGTTCATTACGATGTTCCCCAAGCCCTTATCTTAGATAATGGGACACTATTCAAAAACTAGGATTTTTGTGAGCTATGCTAAAAATTAAATATCCAATAATGCTTGTCCACTCCATACTACCCCCATGGTAATGGAAAACCCAAGGATTGTAATAAAACCATCTTAAAAATCCTCAAGAAAATAGTCAATGAAGTTGGTTGTGACTGCACCTACAACTAAATCCTACCTTATACTCCTACCGAATGAGTATCTACATGCCTATAGGTGCAATACCCTTCTCCCTAGTCTATGGATTATAACCCATCCTTCCCATTAAGATTGAGCTCTCATCCTTAAGAATATCATTACAAAATATCATTAATAATGAAGAATATTGGGTGTAACAGTTGAACGAGCTAGAACTATTGGATGAGTGGCTCATGGATGCTTTGAACCACCTATAGGTCTATCAGAACCATCTCAAAAGGAGCTATATTAAGAAGATCAAGAGTCTATCATTTCATGTCAATAAGCTTGTGTTGAAAGAAAATTAGAAGAATGTACCAAATCCAAACAACAAAGGCAAGTTTGAACCCAATTGGTTGGGATCCTTTGTCATCACAACAAGTTATAAATCAGGAGCATATAAGCTATCTACACCTGAAAGTGAGCCTCTAAAAGAGCCCATTAATAGCTCCCATATCAAAATGTTTTATGCCTAAGCTTGCAAGGTATAAATCCAAAATATACAAATAAATATATATATATATGTATATATATATATAATCCAAAAAAATTAGAAAAAGGATTGAAAATAGTAAAGAAAAAATTATCCTCTAGTGAAAACCACTTTAGTAGCATTTTGTACAAGTACCTTGGTGAGAACCTAGAAAATAGGCACCTTGTGTAAATAAGCACATTCCATCCACTATAGATTCTTTGACTTGTTCCACATCACTTACCATTGCTTTCCATTGATCCTTGCATTACCCATCTATGTTCGCATCATAGCTTGATCCTACATCGACATCATGTTCCATCCTAGAACTACTTGGCACATTCCTATGGTTAGTTTTCCCTACCCATATTGGAGTAGTCTATTACATCATGTTGGGGGAATGTTATTATACCTACATTGGATTAGATTCGTGTATATTCTTCAAATCTTCCTTGAAAATCAAAAAATCAAAAAATCCAAAAACATCCAAAACATGTCAAAAAAATCCAAAAACAAAGTTGTCATTTTGAACTACAAGGCTTCTACATGTATAATTTAGGCATGGTTGATCTTTGATTAGCCCTCGAGGCCCCTAGGTTAGGTCCTTTAGGTGTCCATCATAATAAACTGACAATCCACACATGTTCATAGCTCATCAATAAACGAGTCTGTGTTCATTCAAACTATGTGGTCTCTGCGTGTATAACATAGGAAAGCATAATATTTGATTAGCCCCCAAAGCCCATAGGATAGATCCTTAGGTTAGGTTCTTGGTCAAAATTTTAGAAAACACCAAAAACATCAAAAATTTTGAAACTCAAAACATTTGTAAAACATCTCAAAAATCCCAAAAACAACCTCAAAACATTACAAAAACATCTAAATATTTGAAAAAATCCATCTATCTCATTTCGATTCACCCACAATAATCAATCATCCATAATAAATCAATCATCACCTTCATCCTTTGGAAAAACAAGTAGAAAAAACCACAACAATTAGCAAAAGTAAACTTCAAACATAAAATCAAAATCAAAACAACAAACTTTTAAATGCAAAATCAAACTCTTGATCTTTTTAGCAAACATGTCAATCAACTTTATATGAATGGTCTTTCAAACAACCTATCAACTTGCCACCATCCACTAACATGTCATAGGATGCATGCTTCCTACA
Source organism: Sequoia sempervirens (assembly GCA_007258455.2). NCBI lineage: Eukaryota > Viridiplantae > Streptophyta > Pinopsida > Cupressales > Cupressaceae > Sequoia > Sequoia sempervirens. Next base: position 10,192 of record VDFB02010898.1, on the reverse strand, counting down.
ATGTGCATTATCTTTGGCAATCAATTTGGATACTTATCCTAAACAAAACACATCCCCTTGGCTAGAGGTATGAAGAACAATTGGCATTTTCTTTCACTTGATCTTTTCTTTGATTTATCTTATTGCGCTCATTCCAATGACCTCTTGATGATGTCTATCAAAATGATTTAGATAGAAAGTAATGGGAATTGATCATTATCTTTCGTTTGTTGTGCTTGTTGGATGTTCTTGTAATATAACCTTGGTGAATACTTGCTTTATTAGGTGTGTATGGAAGGTGTTTTGGATAGCCTGTTGACTATTACATTGATAGGTTATGTCATTCCATGTTTTGGTCCAAGATTTTTTAAGCTTCTAAAGTACATCTTAACAAGGTTTCCATATGTTAGGTGTGAGCAAGAATCCTCATATCTATTTGCTAAGTCAAATTCCATCACACTAGATATAACATCATCTTAGTTTCTCATACCTTGATGCATTGTATATATGTGTTTTATCAAACATAAGAAAATTTGTGCCATTCGTGTCCCAATCCCTTGATAAGAAAAATCACCATCACTCATCACTATATCTAATAAAGTCTCAACAATTCATATACTTGTTGGACTTCTACATCTTCTCATAATCTAGGATCCCCCTATCTTATTCTTCTTATTCTTCTATCTCTACTAACATTTCTATTCAAGTATCAAATATGTGTGATATCTTAAAATATACATGAGGCTACCCATGGTCGATTATTTTCTATACATCATCAAATTTTTCTACATCAAACATTCGAGCTTTCTAGTCCTCTGTGAGATGAACTGATCCTGAATCTTTATCGTGAGCTCAACCCAAAAGTTGAAATTTTCTCCCAATCTCTCAAGGAGGTAGTGTAGTAGCATAATTTCTTTCGCTAGGGTAGCAACGAGGCATTTGAAAAATTAGAAAAAAAAAAAAAATTGATCTCGATAGTGTTATTCTTTAAACCAACACAACAAGTACCTCGCTTCAAAGAGGGGTAAAATGTACACACTTAAATAAAATTTGACTAATATTATGCATCTGATTTTGATAAATTAACATTGTTTCTTCCTAAATCACTTCAGACTAGCCAATTAATTAAATAATTAGCATTATTTAGTTAAAATAAAAAAAAATCAACTATTAATCAAAAAATTAATTTTATTAGATTAATTCAACTTTTTTCTAATTAATGCTTATCATATTTAAATAAATCAAGTCATTTAATTAAATCCCCCTAAGTCCTCTCATTTGATTAAATCAATCAAATCAAATGTCACAATCTCCTAATTCATTCCAATTAATTAATTCTAAATTAATTAATCATAATTCAATTTTTAATCATCATTAATAAATCCTCAAACTTTTAACTTCTCAAGAGTTAAATCAACCCATGGTCAACTAACCAGATTGCACATGAAAATAATTTCTATTATTGTCTAATTCCTCTATTTATTCTTTTTTTTTTTGGACTGCAGGAATCGGGTAGCACGACCCCCTATAAACTGCAGTGCGCCTGGTAAACTTTTTTAACGTGACCGACAGCGCTGGCGCGACAAACCGTCTGGTACCACGGGACGGGGGAGACTAGAACTCGTGACCAACCGAGCCGTAACGGAATTACTTAGCCAACCGAGCTAGGGCCCCCGCCCAATTCCTCTATTTATTCTCACAAAGGCATATTTCAAGGAATTTTTCTCCCAACCATCTCCTAATTCAATTTCCCTCCAAAGGTTTCAAAAACCTATCACATCCTCAATAACTTCTCTTATATTTTCAATAACTCCTCTTACATCCTCTCAAATCTCCAGCCACATTCAATAAATTCTTCTTACAACCCTTCAAATCCTCAACCATTCTCTTTTATTCCTCTTAATGTGCTCCACTCTCACCCAATAGAATTTTGACAAATGTCACATTCTCATTAGTTCCCATTTTATCCAACATTCACTAATTTCTCTCATCTCTTAACTCTTGAGTTCTATAAATAGAAGCATTCTCTTCACAATATGGATCCAAAAATTCATGCATTCTTACTAGAGGCATTTCACTCTATAGCAATCACTATTTTCATCACTTGTGAGCTTATTTTCATCACATAGCATCAATTTCATACTTATAATCATCTACAACATTGGAGCTTATCATTGGGATTGGGAAAGGGCTTCTTTCCACATCAAAGGAGAACCAATCCCCCTATGGGATGAAGTTTTGATTGATTTAGATGAGTTTACATGCTTTTTTGTTCTTTATTTCATGTGTTTCATCATTTTTTCTTGTCTTTCTTAATTGAGAATCTCATAAGGATTATTTTTTTTGGTTTTCTAACATGATTAACACTTGCTTGTTGTATCTTGTTAGTTAATTACAGATTGGACACTCACAACCCTAAAGATCACAATGCAAAAGAGACAGAAATCTTGTAATATGGTTGTCCTATGGGCTGAATGCAAACTAATAAGGGGTACACGACCAACTTAGAACTTGGAAAAGATAATGAAATGCAAGATGAAATGAAAAACCCTAATTGAATACAAGATAACACTAAATGACCTATAAAAGTAAATAAAATTCAAGATGAAATGAAAAACCCTAATTGAATACAAGATAACACTAAATGACCTATAAAAGTAAATGAAATGAAACAAAAAACTGAAGATAGGGAGGTGTGCACCTGAGAAACTAGAGATGGCTGAGTGGAGTTCTAAATCACTAGAAAGTTTTCTTTTACTATTGATCGAGACTCATTCACCAAGTTGGGTGAATCAATATAGTTTCTAGAAAACTATGTAGGAACAGGTTTCAGAAAAAAGGTTATCTGAATCTACAAAATCCTGAAAACTGACTAGAATTGGGACTCATTCACCAAAAGTGGAGAATCAGTCTAGTTGAGGTTTTCTGCAAATTCAAAAGTTGATCCTTCTCTTCTCTATCTACTCTATCCTTCCTGATCAGTTTCTAGATCTGAATCACTGATTTGCAACTTGTAAGACTTCTTCAAGGTTCTCCAAGGCTTGATGACAACTTTGACAACTTTGAATAATTTGCAACTTTTCTCCAATCTTTCTCCTTAGGAAATCTGTAACATAGGAAAAACCCTAGCAATGAAGTACTGCAAATATGCTTGAAATGGCTACAATGGATGTAGACTTTGACTCTATCTTAAAGGAGATAGATCTTGAATGGAACACTTGGTTGAACCACAAAATCCTACATCACAACTATTAGCACAATCACAAACATGATGAATGGAATCTTTGACATGATGATTGATGCTTGAATGTTGCTCTAAAATGTTTGAAAATCTTTCGTTAAATTCTCATGAATGCTTTGGGATACTCTTGTGAACTCAAACTTTCTATAATAATTCTAATTCAACTTGCTATGTGTAAAATGGATGAAATAAGTTTGTATTTATACTCAATTATGCAAGAATTCCTAAAATTACAACACTACAAGATGATATTGGATCTAGGAGAATAAAATCCCACCAAGGATTAAAATTAATTTTTATTTTGAGTTAAATGAGATTCATTCTCCTAGAATGGAAAATGAGTCCCACCTTAGATTTTTGAGGTGGGTGTTCAAGATTTTGATGTTTTAAAATGGTTTTGTGAGGATTATCCTCAAAAATGCACATAAATAAGGCTTGTGGATGTAAAATAGGGTCAATTAAAGCATAACAAAGCCTAATTATTAATAAAAAGCCTAGAAATTTGTGAAAGTATGTTACAACACTTTAAAACACCTTAATATAAGGCAAGGTTAATGTTAAAAAGTGGTTTTATTATGTATATTTCATTAATAAGACCTTAGAAAAGTGTGAAAGTGTGTTACAACACTTCACAACACTTAAGCAATTGATTTTAATTTAGTTCATAAGGGCCCAAGACCTAATATGAATATGTTAGGCATATTACAACACTAAATCAAGGCCAAGTTAAGTAGACATTTTTTCATCATTACATCTAGCCCCCACTTTAGTGAGAGGAGGAACTTGAATCAAAATCACACTAAAGTAGACCAAATGTAGCAACAATCAAGGGGGGTTCAAATGTTCCAATGGTGGTAAGATAGGACAACCATGACCAAGGGGGTTGCACAGGCCCCCAGGACCAAGGTCCTATAACAAACAAATATAAGAACAAAGGAACATACATGAAATTATAAAGAGAGACAACAAGGAACAAGCGTTCACTGTCAAAGACATGAAGAAAATAAAATAATATGAAAAAGGGGGTATCAAGCTTCGAATGTTTGTCCATCATGATGTGGATCAGATCTAGACTATTTTTTTGAAAAAAAAAAGCATACTCACTTTGAGGTGATGGAACTTCAAGTTGTCTACCAAGTGAGAATTCCTAAGAGGGTGAGACACATACACTCATGGATGGTATTTTCACACACACACACACGTGGTTGTGGGGAAATTCATACCTCATTCAAGCTTCTGGCTCAAACCATACCAAAGTTATACCTCCTAATAACTTTAATAAGGTGCCACACAAAAATGGTTTTCGAGCTTCATGAGATAAGCAAAACTTCGTATGCTTGGAGCTCATGAACGAACAAGATGGCTCCACAGGAATGAAATTTGTATTATCAAGGAAGCCATATAAATGCAAATGCAACAATGAGGGATGTTCAAAGGAGTTTTTCTTACTTCATGTGAGGTATTAACTTAGGGAAAATTGTTTCTAATGTTTCCAAGAGAGGACCAATTAAAGAATAAAAGATACACAACTTATGGGATATAGTGCATCGCATCAAGCCACTAAGAGGAATGTAATATGCTAAGAGATATCACACTCCTAAAGGACATCACACCCAATGTCATCCTCAAAGTGAAAATGCATCATATAAAGTAAGAAAACTACAACATGAACCATGAAATAGAAAAATGCAAGAGAATAATACCAATGTATGTCCCCACTTTAAAGAAATTGCTAAACACCATACTATAGGAAATTACTTTAAACTAGCAAATGATAAATGCTAACAATAAAAGTACATGAGATATAACCTAGAAATCCCTATGCCAAGTAACATGCTTTCAAGTGAAGCTATGTTATGCAAGAAAAAAGAAAAGAGAGGGGTTTCCCACAAAATGAACACCAAACACAAGGGATCTATAGATTTGGGGTTAGTATATTCTTCTTGCAGTATTTTTAGAGAGCTTGAAACTATCATCATTCCCCAAATACACATATAACTAGAAGAATGACACAAAGAGATTGAAAACAAAGCAAAACCTTTCAGGTTAACATGGAACAAACATTAATGTATCGATACCTTGCGTCATCCCCAAAAGGAAAACACAAGACAAAAGAAAAAGAAAAGGAAAGGCCTTTTGGGTCAACATGGAAGAGACATAAATGTCTTGATGCCTTTTGTCATCCCCAAAAGGAAAACACAAGATTTTAAAAAAAAATGTGAAAAGAAAAATCCTTTTGGGTTAACATGGAAGAGACATGAATGTCTCAATGTCTTGTGTCATCTCCAAAAGGAAAACACAAGACAAATGAAAAGAAAAGAAAAAAGAATAATCCTTTTGTGTCAACATGGAAGAGACAAGAATGTCTCAATGCCTTGCATCATCCCCAAAAGGAAAAAAAAGACAAATGAAAACAAAAATCCTTTTGGGTCAGCATGAAAGAGACATGAATTTATCAACACCTTGCATCATCCCCAAAATGAAAACACAAGAGAAATGAAAAAAGATAAAGGAAAAAAGACAAAATATTGATGACAGAGAGAAGAATGAAGGTACAAATAGAGGAATGACATAAAGAGAGAGAGAACATCAAACAAAACATTACTGGGGAACACATTACACACATGCAATCACATGAAAGAAAGTGAAAAACAAATAGTGCAAAAGACTAGTACAAACCATGCATGTCAAACTAAATTAGGTCATCCACCTCCCAGTTATGTTCATTGTATACTAAAGGCAAGCAACTAGCCAAAGGGACAAGAGAAAGTGCTGAACTATGGGTAGCACCAGGTTCAACACTCTTTGTAGGATATTTTTCTTCTAAGCTCATGGAAGAGGAAAACAATGTATTCAATTTAGTATCCACCTCTTCATCAATTTCAACAACCTCGTCATCGCCATCCAAGTTAATCACAACAGGAGCTCGAATTATAATATCCGTGGAATATTTCAACTCTTTTTGTGGTTGTTGTATTGTATTTTTTTGTTTCAGGGTAGGAGTAGGGTCATCATGCATTGCTTCAATCAATTTTGGATTTTTATTTTGTTTTTATAATTCTTCATGTAACCTACGAGCTAGGGCATGAAATCTATGTCTACACTCTCTAGCACCTCTATTTTTATAGTTTTATTTTCTAGTTGCATTTATGTAGGATTGGGTTGATCAACCATAGGTTTAATTTCTTCCCTAAGGGGAGGAAAAAAAGGAACCATAGAAGGTTGTTCAACCACTTTCTCTTTAACTTTATAAACTTATTTTATTCTAGGAGGTGTGACGGGGTTGTTTTCATTGTCTCTTGGTATTTTATAGGAGGTAGGTGAAGGATTTGTCTTAGGTTGGTCTTGGTAGGTTACAATTTCTTTAGGCTCAATCATGATTTCCTTTAGGATGGTAGGATAAGTGGTGGGCGGGGACATGTTTCAAAGGGATAGTTCTGCTATCTTCTTTTCCTTGAACTTTTGAGAAGACAAGAAAAGTAAGTTTTCTAATGGTTTTATAAGTTCCATAGGCTCATGCCAAAAGGAATCTAAGGAAAAGTTACCCTTAGAGGACAACGGGTTAAAGCCACTATGGTGGATAGTGAAAACTTCATTATCAAAGGGAAAAATTAATCATTTATGGATAACTGAAGGGATAACTTTCATGGAGTGAAGCCACAGATGGCCTAGCTTCACATGAAATTGGTCTGACTGTGGGATGATAGAGAATGAGACATCTAATGTTTTTAGTCCTATTTGCAATGGTAAGGTGATCGATCCAATCGTAGGGCAATAAAATCCATTGTGTCTTGATCGATGCTTTCAGTTTATCGTGTATGTCTTGTAGGACCCTAAATATGCATTGGCTCAAAAACAAAAAACCTTAGTATTGTTAGTAAACCAAAGCAAATAAAAGATCCCCTATAAGATTCATCTAATCACAAGAATAAAGCCAAAGAAACAAGTAAAACATAGAAAGGAATCATTCTAATAATCAAACCAGCATCTTATAGTGGATTGGTGCTTCTATGGAAAGAAGCCCTTTCCCAATCCTTGATTAAGCTCCATGATATGATATTTTGATGATAAAGATGATGCATAGGAAAAATCAGTTCTTCAATGAAGAGTGACTTTGCATAAGCTTTTTGGATGAAATTGTGGAGATGATTTAGGATTTGCTTGAGGAGGAAACCTCTATTTGTAGATTTTCAAATGTTGAGTGTTGAAGAGGGACCAATGTGGGACTAAGAAACATGCCAATGAAAAGAGGCCACTTGTCATCATGTGAGTGGTTGATGCATGTGCAAGATTTGGGAAATGTGCCCAAGAGGGGGGAAATTTGAATTCAAATTTTGCAATAAATTTAGAGAGGGGGATAAGAAAAAGAGCAATAAATGCAATGTTGGAGGGACAGATCAACTTGTCATGATTTTCAAACTTGAGGGCCATGTTGAATGAAAATATTGGTTTTAATAAATCAATAAATTGATTTATTTGTGCAAGTGGCATAATCTAGAGAATGCAAGTGGGTGAGATTAGCATTTAATCATGGTTAGATTAAATTAATGATGATTAGGATGATTTGACCAATTTGACATGATTTAGGGATTTAAATCAAATCAAAGTGAGATGAATGATGATTTGAGTTTTAACTAAATAAATGATTGATTTATTTAATCAAAGAGGGAATGATAGGCTTAAATTAAATAAAGTTAATTTATTTAATTTAAATGGATGATGAACCTGATTTTCCTACTGAATGGATCACTGTGAATTTGATTTATGAATGAGCAGATGCATGTGCATAATGCTAATTTTGCATGTCTAAATTTTGCCCCTCTTTGAATCAATGTACTTGTTGCATTGTTTCAAAGAATAAACTTGCCGTGATCAAAATAAAAAAAATCTTATTTTTCGGATGCCCCAGCGGAAAGAAGTACATTGGTACATTGTGCCCCCTCGAGAGATCGAGCGAAAAGATTCTATTTGAGGGTCGATCTCGCGATAAAGATGTTCAAAATGGATGGTTATGAATGATGATTTCAAGATGCTTAGAATAAAAAATCTATATTATCCTAAAAAACTTAAATGATGATATGATATGAGATGGATGAGATTGATGATGTGATATGTTGTGATTATGCAATGGATGATTTATGAGATGCTTAGACTAACAGATCTAATTATGATGATGATGCAAATACAATGCATGTGAAATGATCGATGTTTCCTATTATGTATGATATGAATGATATGTGGTATGCTGACGGTTTGTGGATGCAAGATGTATGATGGATGCATTGGTGATGATGATGTTAGTATGGAAATGAGATGATGACAAGAGGATCCAACAAGTCCATGATCTGACGAGACTTTATTAGATATGATGACGATGATGATGATAAATGATGATGATGATTTTCTTATCAAGGATTGGGATTTTAAAAGGGCTACTTACCTTATGTTTGATAACACATGTAGGTATGATGCATCAAGGTATAAAGAACTAGGATGGTGTTGTACCTAGTACGATGGAATTTGACTCGATAAACAGATAGGAGTATTATTGTTCACACTTGACATACGAAAACCTTGCTAGGACGTACCTAACAAAGAAAGTATTTGCCAAGTTATTTTACAAGAACGTCCAACAATCACAGCAGACAAAAGGATAATGATCATTGCCCCATTCCTATCTCTCTAAATCCTTCATTCGGATATCATCAAGAGGTCCTTGGAATGAGAGCAATAAGATAAATCAAAAGAAAATATCAAGTACGCAAACAAGCCAATGTTCCTCATATCGCTAGCCAAAAGGATGTGTTTTGATCGGATAAGGATCCAGGGTGATATCCAAAATGATGCCCATTGTCAGAACGATATATCCTAGGACATGCATTGTATAGGATGATGATGGTTTGATAAGTTGATTGATAGGTTATTGATATAAAGTTGATTGTCATGTCTGAAAATGATCAAGAGTTTGATTTTGTTTTAAAGATTTGTTGCTTCGATTTTGATTTTACAATTGAAGCTTGCTTTTGCTAACTGCTATGATTGTTTCTATTTGTGTTGTTAAAGGATGAAGGTGATGATTAGTTTATTATGGATGATTGATTATTTTGAGTGAAAGCGATATGAGATGGATGGATTTCTTTCAAATATTTGGATGTTTTTGACGTTTTTGGAATGTTTTGAGGCTATTTTTGGGTTTTTCTTAATTTTTCAAATGTTTTGATTTTTGATTTTTTGATGTTTTTGGGTTTTGATGTTTATTTTTGAATGTTTTTGGATTTTAATGTCTCAGGGGCCGATCAGGGATTAGCCTTGCCTACGTTTAAGCTTAGAGACAACATAGTTTGGATTCCATGTTTTTGATGTTTTTCTGATTTTTTGAGTGTTTTTGGATTTTGATATGTTTTGGATTTTTTTGGATTTTTTGATGTTTTGGATGTTTTTGGATATTTTCGCATGATTTTGACAATTTGGATATGGATGTGTGTGATGATATCAATTCTCTATTTTGGGATTTTGCTAAAAACCAAGCTAAGGTTGATTGATCAGATCAATGGATTGATGATGATGATGATAACATTATTGAGGATACACAACAATGCAAGGATTTGATTGATCAGGATTGATGACAATAACATTGTTGAGGATGCACAACAATGCAAGGATAGTGTTAACAAACACGAGGATTGGGAAAGATATCCCCAAGATGATGATGGATTGATGATGATAACATTGTTGAGGATGCACAACAATGCAAGGATAGTGTTAAGCAACACAAGGATATCCTGATGATTTCTTGATTAGATTTTATTAGATCAAGATTGATGAATCTTGGTTTGGAACAAAAGATGTTCGAATGATTTGATGTGACACTTGAAGTGCAAATTAGATGCGACTGATAGTGATTATTTGGAAAGATGAAGCTTGATAAGGGATGTTTGTTCTTCAAAATATGCCATGGGCTAGTGATTCAGA
>VDFB02010897.1:0-37200 GCA_007258455.2 Sequoia sempervirens | reverse complement strand
GGATGGTGAAGACAGAGAAAATGGAGTTGGTCATATTGAAATGGTGTGATTTGAAGCTCCTAGTTGACAGCAAAATAATCCTAATGCATGGGTTGTGTTTGTTTGCTTTGTGGTTGTGTTGTAGCAAAGATTTCATATTGGATTTTTGTGTGAGAGAATTCCTGATGATATGGAGAAGCTTGGGTTGTTTTTCAGCTATAGAGCAATGTGCTTATGCTGGGTGTTATTTCTTGGTGTTGGAAGGCATTTCTTTTGTTACCCTAATTGCATGTAGGCTATGGAGTTGATCATTGGATGATCTAGAAGCTTTTGTAATAGCTTGTCTACCTCGAATGCATGTGCATGTTGGTGGTTGTGGAGTTGGCTTGAAATGGGCTTGGATTTCCTAAACTATTTTTTTCCTTTTATGGATACTTTGTACTTGCATGGCTTGGATTCATGTTCCTTGGATCTAAGGGTTTTATAGATTTTCCTAAAAAATCTATGGTTATGGTCATATATGATAATCCATTATTCTAGTTTAACTATTATGGTATTTTTTTTAGAATTTTGAGTCTTCCAAATGTGAAGTGGGTGTGGATGTGCATGGGTGTTTTTCAAACACAGTGGTTTTATAGGTTTTAAAAAGTCAAAGAAAACTTGTGGTTTTGTGGAGCTACAGTTAAGCTATTTTCTAGACCCTGGCTTTTGGGGTGTTACTGGATGAGATAGTTGCAATTTTGCATGCAAGCTTCATGCATGGTGTGAGGAGGTGAGATGCTTTCTCTGCATGGGAGTGTTGGTATGTGATTAGTCACTCAAAATTTGTGTGGTGATGCTTGGTGGATTCCTTGATTATGGTGCTCATTGTGGACATGATTGGGAAATCGGATATGAGCTTGATTTGTGCTTGATTCATGTTGTCTACATGGTTATTCTCTTTCAAATCTTAGATTTTCAATTTCCAGTGTGTTAGTGGATTTGCATGTTACATTGATTAGATCTATGGGTTGTGCAATGTTGTGGGTTGTCTTTACCTACATCATTGTACATAGATGACTATTTGATTTTGTATTGATGTAGACTTGTTAGTTGGCCTTTTCTATGGTCACTTTTGCATTAGTGTGGTTGCTTTGAGATGAGAGGATGGATGATACGAGAGTACCTGGATAGTCAGCATTGGAGTCTTATAGCGTGGTGTATTTCCTTGATTTAGAGATCTTGGTTTCACTTTGTGTGATCAACAATACACTTGTATATGTGTGGACCTAGATGGTTTTCAAATTTGGGAGATGGTGTGTCATGTGCTTGGAAAGCTCAGTACCATGGTTCAATGGGATTCTTCGCAGTGACTATGTATTCATTACTATGTGGTGAATGATCTGCTTTAGTGATGCAAATGTTTCAAAGGGACTCTTAGATCTTGTTGTTGCAGCCATTTGCATGTGAACACTATTTGTGGTTGTGTAGCATCTCAAAGCCATGGAAGACTCTTGTGATATTTGGGTTGAGGTGTTGGTGGTGCTTGATAGGTGATGTTGGTTTAGAGTTTGTTTTTTTTATGTCATGGTATACTCTTAATTGCACATTAGATTTTTTGCATGATGCATTGCTCTTGAGACCATGGTATGTTCACTTGGAGCATGGGATCTCCTAAGGGGGATGTTAAGATAATGATGTCATCATAAGTTCTTAATTCAAATGATTGGAGCTTTGACAGTGGTTTGGTGGTCCTCTTTGTATTGAGTGCATTGGTCATGTTCTTGAGAGCTTCATGATAGTGCTTTGTTGCATATGGAGTTTAGCATGAGATGATTATTTTTTGGTGCTCATGGATACATTGAGAATAAGGTGAGGTTGTATGTCTCTTGAGATGAGAGAAGTGTTGTTGAGATGGTTACTCTTGATGACATTTCAGCATAAAGTCTGAGGAGCCTACACCTTGGTTGGATGTGAGTTCAACAAAGACCTATGAGGAGATTGCTCTTGGAGGAGTCATGATGGCTTGCATATCTTGGAGGAGCATTCTCATTCCCCACTCTTGATCTACTCGGTGGCTTATCACTTGAGAGGCATTTCTCATTGTTTCTCTTAGGTGCTTTATGCTTTCTTTCATAAACATGAATCTTGAGGTGCTATTAGATGGTTTTGGAGGATTCATTGTGAGAGATAGATAGCATGGTTATCTCCTTGGGTTTGCATTTCAATTTTTTGATGATTATAGGGGATGGTACTGGGTTGATTTCTTGAGATGGGAAATGGAGCCGTTTGATCTTCTTTGAGAAGCTTACATCCATGTAGATATATGGTGCATATGTTATGTTTGATCTCTTTAGGTTGAACAAATTTTGATGTTGTTATGGATTTTATCTTGGGGTTGTGAAGGAGATCTTACTTGACACAATTGGCACTTAGAGGTGTATGTAGAAGGGCATGCTACATGTTTATGATTTGCATTTTTTTTCTTTAATCTGGTTCTTCTTCTTGTATGCTCAGATTCATATGACTTTAGATGTGAGATTTCTATGTGGAGTTGTGATGATCACTAGTTTTTGGTCATGTGTTTTCACTTGGGTGATGACATGGAGGTTCTTGTATCTTTTTCTTCTATCGGATATGGAGAACATGGGAGAGATGTGGAAGATTGTTGAGAGAGATGTTTCTTGCAGCAGTTGGTTGTAGGATTTGTAGATCTTTGTGGATTGTCCTTGGTACTACATGGTTACACTTCATGTGTTGTGATTAGTAGACTTGGTATGCCTTTGATATTTTCAAATTCGACATTACCCATGTAGTGGGAGTTCCTAGATGTGTTTGGTCTTCTTCAATTGTTTGGAACATGGAGCTTATATTCGCAATTGATGGGTTGGCTATGTAGGGGGCATGAGTTTGTTGTTGTGGATACTTTCGAGGTATGGGTGATTGGATGGATTAACTCTTGCTATGTGCGCTATTTTCAATCGCTTGGGTTGGTCAGTTGGATGGGAGTAGTCATTTTCCTTGTTGTTGTTCTAATTGATGTTCTATCTTATTTTTTGGAGGATGACTTCAGGGTTGTGTTCGGGTTGCAGGCTTTGAAGTTGATGTTGTTGATGCTTTTGTATAGCTTGTGAGCACAATGGAGTGATTGAAATATTTTGTAGCCTTTGCTATCAGTTAGATCTTATGCTTGTGTTCTTTGGACTAGTGTATATACACCATGGCTTGTTCCTTTCCATGGAGGATGGCAAGAATTATTGCCTAAGATGGTGAAAATATTGGATGTTGTTGCAAGTGTCTTGGTTGGAGCATGATAGCATTGTTCAAGATTCTCGTGATTGCATGTATGGCTATGATGGTGTATTTTGATCAATCGACTCTTAGCAGTTAAATCATGTTACTTTCATGGACTCTTCAAAGGTGTTCGACAAGTGGGATAATGTTGGGAAAAAGGTGTTTCAACCTTTGATTTTTCCCATAGCATTGATTTTTCTATATATTGAATGTTGCTAATTTTCTCACATTGTCTTTTGAGTTACAACTTGCAGTTTCTTTTTTTGATGAGGAGTCAAGTTGAAAAGTTGATTTTATAGGTGGAGTTGTGCATGAAGGCATTTTCTATTTTTGTGTTGAGTTTTGACAATTGATTTAGAAATGTCTAATTTGTGCATTGTAAGCTCTTTAAATATGATTTTTTGCTTAAGGAGTTGTGAGAGGAGATATTGAATTCACAGGGGTTATGTTGTCGAATTTTCTCCAAATGGAACAAGATGTAAATCTCCATGTAAAGGCTTAGAGTCTGCAATTGTATTGTAACTATGTATTTGGTTGTTGAATAATACAATGGATCTATGCTTTTGGAGGGTGGGGTTTTTTACTTGAAAGGTTTTTCCCCACATATATCTTTGTGTTCATGTCTTATGCTTTATCTTTCAGGTTTAATGGTTCTGTTTATTGAATATGTTTAATGCATGTTGTTGAAATTCGTTAAAATTGCATGAACTTTCCTCTAAGGATTAATTGTGGAAATAAACTATGTCTGATTTTGCTTTGTGGCATAGTAGTATGTGATTTTTGAGGTTCTCTGAAGAAACATAGCTTACTAAAGGCACCTACTGATTTTAGATGTTCGTTTTGGGATGAATCAATTTCCTTTCAATTGGTATCAGAGCTTTCTTCTAGGATTTTCTTTTGCTTGCATATGCAGGTTTGTGAGTTGCATGTACTTGCATATGTGTTGCATGTACTTGCATGGACTAGCATGTGGCTTGTATGTGCTTGCATGTTGATGCATGTAAGAATTCCTAGTGTTTCTAGTTCTAGGTTTTCCTTTTGTGAGGATTTCTTAGCATGGAAAGCTTGAGGAAATTTGAAGGAATCAGCTAAAGATTGATCCTTTGGTGAGTGGAAGTTCTTGCTTTTTTGTTTTAGTTTCAGGAGACAACATGCAACTTGAAGGATGGTGAAGACAAAAAAAATGGATTTGGTCATATTAAAATGGTGTGATTTGAAGCTCCTAGTTGACAGTGAAATAATCTCAATGCATGGGGTGTACTTTTTTGCTTTGTGGTTGTGTTGCAGCAAAGCTTTCATATTGGGTGTCTATGTGAGAGGCTCCCTAATGATATGGAGAAGCTTGGGTTGTTTTTTAGCTATGGAGTAATGTGCTTATGTTCGGTGTTTTTTCTTGGTATTGGAAGGCATTGCTTTTGTTACCCTGATTGCATGTAGGCTATGGAGTTGATCATTGGACGATCTGGAAGCTTCTGTAATAGCTTGTCTCCCTTGGATGCATGTGCATGTTGGTGGTTGTGGAGTTGGCCTGAAATGGGCTTGGAGTTCTTTAACTATTTTTTCCTTTTATGGATACTTTGTACTTGCATGGCTTAGATTCATGTTCCTTGGATCTAAGGGTTTTATAGATTTTCCTAAAAAATCTATAGTTATGGTCATATATGATAATCCATTATTCTGGTTTAACTATTATGGTATTTTTTTCAGACTTTTGAGTCTTCCAGATGTGAAGTTGGTGTGGATGTGCATGTGTTTTTTTCAAACACAGTGATTTGCAAGTTTTACATGGTCAAAGAAAACTTGTGGTTTTGTGGAGTTGCGGTTAAGCTATTTTCTAGACCTTGGCTTTTGGGGTGTCATTGGATGAGATACTTGCAATTTTGCATGAATGCTTCATGTGTGGTGTGAGGAGGTGATATGCTTTCTCTACATGGGAGTGTTGGTATGTGATTAGTCACTCAACATTTCTGTGGTGATGCTTGGTGGATTCCTTGATTATGGTGCTCATTGTGGACATGATTAGAAAATTGGATATGAGCTTGATCTATGCTTGAGTCATGTTGTCTTCATGGTTATTCTCTTTCAAATCTCAAATTTTCAACTTTCAGTGTGATAGTGGGTTTGCATGTTACATTGATTGGATCTACGGGTTGTGCAATGTAGTGCCTCTCCCTTTGTGTTGTCGTTTTGCATCCTGTATCGCCTTGGGGTCGGGTATTTAGTTTAATTGAATTATTTGCTTGATTGGTTTGATAGATAGAGTAGTGCTATAGGAGGGTGTTTCAATAACATTTTTGATACAAAGGTGATAATAATAAATATTATTTATGTTTGTTTGATTTAAATGAAGTTAAATTATGATTAATATTAAAATATAAAAATAAATATGGTTTTCCTTAGTTTAAAGATTAAAATTAATAAATTTAACTTTATGATTTAAATGAAATATTAAAATATACATATATTAAGTTAATAGAATTCTGTAATTTTATGAGAAGTTAAATTAACAAATAAAATGATTAGGGAGAATTATTGTGAATGACTAATTGGAGATATTCTATTAATATAATTTGTAATGAGATGGAAAGTAATTGTCGGGAGTGAAGATAAGGTAAATGAGTTTAATTAGGAGATATATACTGCATTAGTAATGGAAGTAGCCATAAAATAGAGGGAGTGGTATTAACTAAAGGAGGAAAATTTGGGATTATTCTCGGCAGAAAAGGAAACGGAATTGGGGAATACTGGCGTGTATAACCTTTGGGAAAAAATTTGGGAAGCGGAGGAAGTTGATTCTTGAATATTGTGTTCCCTGGTTCGGAAAATACTTCTTGGGAAATTTGGAAGCTTATAGAGTTGAGTAAATTTCAGAAGAAATTTGGGGTTGCAGATTGGGGAAAAAGATCTCGACATCAATAATAGCCAGATAATCAGGTTCTTAGGTTTTCTTCCTCCATTTACGCTTGCTTAAAATGTTAAAAAAAAATATTCCTGAAAGAACATTTAGGAATAGCTCTGTAAAGAAATGTGTTTATCCTGTAAGATATTGCTATCTTTCAAGTTTTATTTAAAGAATCTAAATGGTGTCGCCCTGTCTGGTTTTCACTAATGGATAAATAGATTTTAAGACGCTCCTTCACCAGGTTAGGACCATATTCTCCTCTAGTTTCTTGCATTCTCCTGTGGTTTCCTTGTATGATTAGTCTTCTGTTTTACACCGAATTTCCATTGCTTCTATGAGCATCACGGTTCATTTTAGTTGTTGCTCTGTCCAGTCAAATGAAATTTAGTAGTTGTTTAGGTTTATGCGGTTCATGTGTTGATATACTGGCTGTTAGAGCAGACGCTAAGATATTTGTCTTTGAGTACCCCGCGTATATCAAAATATATAATATATAGTTATATATATATGTATACTGTTAAATATGGATATCCACTATAAATTATTATTTACACCCGTAGTACTAGAAAATATAATGTTGTGAAGGTTAAATAATCTCTCTGCTTCCGTTGACAACCAGTCTCAGCCGCTGCACTCGAACTTAACGGGAAGTTTAAGAATTTAAATAATCTCCTTGATTCTGTTAACCATCTATCACCGCTGCAGCACTTTAAAAAAAAATAATGTCACAGTTTAAGTGACCTCCTTGATTTTATTGCAACTGCGGCATTTGAAACTAAATATTGTCATGGTTTAATTAACCTCCTTTATTCCATTCGCAACCTGTCACTGCGGCAGCACTTGAACATGGTAGGGTGTATAGATTTTAAATAACCTCCCTAATTCTTTTGGAACCTCTCACTGATGCAGCGCTAGAACATAGAAGGTTGTAGAGGTTTAAAATACCTTTCTGATTCCTTTGGCAACTTGTCACATCTGCGGCACTTGAAAATAGGATGCATTGTGATATTTGCAAGAAATCCCTCACTATGTTCGTTGTTTTTTGAGATCATCAGAATGCTGTGAGTTGCGTACCCACTGTTGGTTGTTAATTTATGTAGCTTGGACAGGTGTCTCCATTGTCTAGAAGTGTCATTTAATTATTTAATTATTTTCTAGAAACCTCCAGAAAAGGGCTGAGTTGTCTAGATAATTATGTAATTAAATAAATTGATTCTCCTAGAGACTTCTAGAATCCAGTTAGTTAGGGTTTTTAGAGTCTATTTAATCTTAGCCATTGATTGAGATTAAATCATGGCCATTGGTTTTCCAATGAGAAAAGTATAAAAGGGGATCAATGGGCATTTGGAGAACACACAAGTATAGAGTTGAGAAAGACTTGCAGTGATAGCAAGTAAATTTGCAGTGAGAGCAAATAGTCTTGCAGTGTTAGCAAGGGCGCAGTGATAGCGTTGGGGATAGCAGCTGTGGAATTTCAGCAGGAGAAATTGAGGGAAGAATTTCCGGAGAAGATTATTGCCGGAGCTCTGCCAGTAAGAGGCAAGCAGTTTTTGTATTCCTTAATTTTGCTGAAGTTTAATATAATTCCTCATCTGCAGTAGTGGTTTTCCCTTCGGGGTTTTTCCACGGACAATTTGTCCAAAAATATTGTGTTCATTATTGTGAATGTTTTCTTCTCTATTCTTGTGAGTTTTATTGGTGAAGTTGCAGTTGTGTTATTTTTCGATATTTGCTGAGAATTAATTTTTCAAAGTCAAATAATCTATGTATTAGATAGAAGATTAATAATCAGTAACTGCAATAGAATTCACATGGTATCGGAGCGTCGAGGCGAGATAAGGCTTAACAAAGGAAGGAAAAGATCACACTCTTGAGAATTATTATTTGTTTTCTTTTATCTCTTTTGAGATGGCCTCGTGAGTTTAAGAATCGGGACAGATTGGATGGAGCCTCAAATTTTTGGTGTCACGGAAAGCCAAATTTCTTTGTTCTTTGGAAGAATGGGATCAAGGAATATGTGACCAGTGTTGTACCTGTACCTACAGATCCAGCACAGCTCTTAGCATATAAGAAGGAAGATGCCAAGGCGAGGAGGATGATTCTTGATGGTGTCAAGGATCATATTGTTCCACATGTCGCAGAGTTAGATATAGCGAAGAAGATGTGGGATGCCATTCTGAATCTGTACCAGAATGCTACCACTAACCGGAAGCTGATTCTCAGAGAAAAGTTGAGGACTACTCGGATGAACAAGGGAGAGGACGTGACAAGTTACCTCACCAGACTCAGACTTGTCAAGGATGAGTTGGCTGCTGTTGGAGATAATCTAGGTGATGACGAGCTAGTGCGGATAGCCCTAAATGGGTTTACTAAGCAGTGGGATGTCTTTGTTCAAGTTATTAATGGACGAGACACCTTGCCGAGTTGGGATCGACTTTGGAGTGACTTCACTCAAGAGGAGCTTAGACTAAGTCTTGTCAGTAGGACCAGTAGCAAGAGTCAGCAAAGTGAGGCAGAACAGGAGAACGTTGCCCTTGCAGGAAAAGGGAAAGCAAAGAAGGGGTCTAGTAAAGGATCAAATCCACAAGGTGAGAAGAAGAAGAAGGACCTATCTAAAGTCAAGTGCTATGGCTGTCACGAGTTTGGCCACTATGTCAGCGATTGCCCGCAAAGGAAGAAAGGAAAGAAGCAGACAGCAGCTTCAGCAAGTGCAGATGAGCTCTCTAGTAGAATGGAGGATGAGTTCGCTCTCATAGCTTGTATGGCTAGCTCAACCTCACAGGGGGTTTGGTATATAGATAGTGGGGCGTCATTTCATATGACAGGAGTTAGAGAGTACTTCTCCAGCTATAAGGAGGAGGACATCAGAATGCAGATTTCTATGGGGAACATGTCCAAGCTCAATCCGGTTGGGAAAGGGACTGTTCTATTTCAGAGGGAGAATGGTAAGCGGATTCCCATTCATGATGTGTTGCATGTGCCAGGCTTAGGTATGAATTTGATTTCCATATCTATCCTTCAGGATAAAGGTTACAATGTACTCTTTAGAGGGGCAAGTGTGTTAATTAAGCACAAGGATTGAAAATCACCCATAGCTATTGGAGTTAGGAGCGGCCGGCTTTACAGGTTGTAGTTTGATACTCATAAGGCACTGATGAGCAACAGTAATTCTAGAGATCAAGGAGAGCTATGGCATGGGAGGGATGGGCCATATACATCATGGAGCACTTAAATTGCTTAGGTGAGGCGATTGTGGTGTTCTGAGGTGAGAAACACGAGCATGATGATGTATGTAAGGGATGTGTGTTGGGGAAGTTTTCGAAAGAAACTTTTCCAAGGAGTGACACCAGATCTAAGGGTGTTCTTGATCTAGTACATTCATATATATGTGGACCAATGTCGATGAAGTCTCTCAGAGGATACAAGTACTTTGTTACTTTTATTGATTATTTCTCTAGGAAGACCTAGATATACTTCTTGAAGACCAAGGATGAGGTCTTCAGTTGCTTCCAAGAGTTCAAAGCTCTTGTGGAGAGTCGGCCGAGGGAGGAAGATAAAGGGGTTCTTCGATTAGAGCAAATGGAAGTGATACAAAGGGAAAAGAGTTCGAGTTACGTACACCCGAGGGGAAAAGAGGAATCAAGAGAGAGTGGACTGTTCCTTACAACCCACAACAGAATGGGGTTGCTGAGAGGAAGAATCGGTCTATATCAGAGGCGGCAAGGGCTATGCTGTATGACGAGGATATGCCACGTTACTTATGGGCAGAGGCATGCAGTACAGCAGTGTACATACAAAACAGGGTTCCACATAAGGTATTAGGCAAGATGACACCAGAGGAGGCGTTCTCAGGGAAGAAGCCAGATGTCAGCCACTTCAGGATATTTGGGAGTTTGGCGTATTGTCACATTCCAGGTGCGACATGTTCCAAGTTAGATCAAACTGCAGAGAAGGGGTACTTTGTGGGGTACAGTGAAACCTCAAAGGCATATCGGATATTTATTCCAGGGACCAGGAGGACTATAGTTAGGCGTGATGTCAAGTTCATGGAGGACAAGGCATTCAGGAGGTCCAGAGATTTGCCAGCAGATGATCAGAGTGAGCAACTAGTGGAAGCTCCAAGGATCATTCAACCAGATCAAGGACAGCGAAGCTCGAGTACAGTTACTAGTACATGCACAAGCTCAGGTGCTGAGAATTCGCAGAGTATGGAGCAGCAGATGCAGCAGATCCACGAGATGCATCAGGGTGATATGGAGGTTGATACTTCATCCTCTACAGTTGGTAGCAAGAACCAACAGTCACAAAGTGATATTCAGGAGTTTGTGGGAGCTCCTAGGATGAGTAGTAGACAGCGGAGACAACCAGCCAGGTATGATGACTATATAGCATTAGTTAGTCGGGCCAGGATAGTGAGCCTCTAGCTGCCGTGAGGCCACACACAGCCAGAAAAAGTGTGGCAAGATGCAATGGTTGAGGAGTATACCCTCAATAGTGCGTAATCCATGTGTGAGAGGTTGTGCCTAGACCAACGATAGGGCGTTAGGTTGGATCAATGTACTGATCTATAAGATCAAGCACTGCGCGCATGGTAGCATCGGTGAAATACAAGGCAAGCGTCGGCCAAGGGTTCTCTCGCATGAGGGAATCGACTCGCGAGGAGACATTTTACCCAAAGGGCCGTGCATACTTCTATACGAGTCGTGATCTCTCTTGCAGCACAGATGGGATGGCAGATCCATCAGATGGATGTCAAGACGGCGTTTCTTAATGGTGAATTGAAAGAGGAGGTATACATAGAACAACCAGAGGGCTTTGTAGCATACAGCAGTACAACCCACGTGTGCAGATTGAAGAAAGCTTTGTACGGACTCAAGCAGGCTCCCAGGGCATGGTATGAGTGCATTGATAGATACTTGCAGGGAATGGGCTTTGTGAAGAGTGAAGCAGATGCTAACCTCTACTACTTGGTGGTTGGGGGTGAGGTTCTCATTCTTGTTCTTTATGTGGATGACTTGTTTTTAACAGGTTCACTAGGGCTCATAGAGGAGTGCAAGAGGGACCTTGCAGCAGAGTTTGAGATGAAGGATTTGGGGCTTATGCACTACTTTCTAGGCATGGAGGTATGGCAGACAGATGGAGAAATTTTTCTTGGACAAGGGAAATACTGCATCAAAATCTTGAGGAGGTTTGAGATGGAAGATTGCAGAGCCATGTCTACTCCTATGATCACGAATTGGAAGAAGGTAGAGACATCCAGGGAGAAGGATGTAGACCCCACCTTATACAAGCAGTTGATTGGGTCTCTCATGTATTTGGTCAACACTAGGCTAGATATATCCTTTGCAGTAAACTCTCTTAGTCAGTTCATGGTGGAGCCGAAGAGAGTGCATTGGACGGCAGCAAAACATGTGTTGCAGTATTTGCGTGGTACAATCGAGTACAGAATCAAATATGCTCAAGGTGATGGTATCAGGTTGATAGGCTATACTGACGCAGATTGGGCAGGCAGTACAACGGACAGGAAAAGCACTTCAGGGTGTTGCTTTAGCTTGGGATCAGGAGTTGTCTCTTGGTATAGCAGGAAGCAGAAGTCTGTGGCTTTGAGTTCTGCAAAGGCAAAATACATAGTAGCTAGCATCGCGACGTGTGAGGCGATATGGCTTCGGAAGTTGCTGGTGGCCTTGTTTGGTCAGAGGGTTGAGACTACGGTGATACATTGCGACAATCAGAGTTGCATCAAGTTGACTGAGAATTCAGTGTTTCATGATAGGTCTAAGCATATAGACATTAGATATCATTTCATCAGAGATTGTGTACAGCACGAGATTGTTCAGCTATAGTATATACCTATAGATCAGCAGGTAGCAGACATTTTGACTAAAGCATTGGGGAAGGCGAAATTCATCTTCTTCAGAGATAGGTTGGGTGTCATGCAGAACACCTTCCTCGCTAAGAGGGAGTGTTGATTTTTATGTAGCTTGGACAGATGTCTCCATTCCCAAGAAGTGCTTATTTAATTATTTAATTATTTTCTAGAGACTTCTAGAAAGGGCTGAGTTGTCTAGATAATTATGTAATTAAATAAATTGATTCCCCTAGAGACTTCTAGAATCCAGTTAGTTAGGGTTTTTTAGAGTCTATTTAATCTTAGCCATTGATTGAGATTAAATCATGGCCATTGGTTTTCCAATGAGAAAAGTATAAAAGGGGATCAATGGGCATTTGAAGAACACACAAGTATAGAGTTGAGAAAGACTTGCAGTGATAGCAAGTAAATTTGCAGTGAGAGCAAATAGTCTTGCAGTGTTAGCAAGGGCGCAGTGTTAACATTGGGGATAGCAGCTGTGGAATTTCAGCAGGAGAAATTGAGGGAAGAATTTCCGAAGAAGGGATATTGTTCCGGAGATCCGCTAGTAAGAGTGCGCGTGCTTTGTATTCCTTAATTTGTCAAGTTTAATATAATTCCTCATCCGCAAGAGGGTTTCCTTTCCTTCTGGGTTTTTCCCCCACGCACAATTTGTCTAAAAATATTGTGTTCCTTATTTTGCATATTTTTTCTCTATTCCTGTGAGTTTTTTGGTGAAGTTGCAGTTGTGTTATTTTTCGATATTTGCTGAGAATTAATTTTTCAGAGTCAAATAATCTATGTATTAGATAGGAGATTAATAATCAGTAACTGCAATAGAATTTTCACACACATCTGGTCTGTTTGTATATATACCAAAGGACGGACTCAACTGATCCCAAGCAATTCCAAGACAAGAAGATGAATGCTCTGAACGCAGTGATGATTCCTTGTCCTGCGCAAGGCAGTATCAACCCTCTTATCAATTTAGCTCGCCTGCTTTCTTCAAGAGGGGTTTTCATAACTTTCGTCAACACGGAGTGGAGAAACTACCGCATGTCAATAGCAGTAGTCGCTGAATTATCCACCTCCACATTTAAGTTTCTTACCATTCCAGATGGGTTGCCACCTAATCACGGTCGTCTCTGCAATCTTCCCGAGTTTTTAATCGCAATGGAAAAACTTGGCCCCATCTTGGAGCATCATTTGCTGTGCAGCTTATCAGACGGATCTCCTCCCATCATCTGCATTATAACAGAAAATTTCTTGTCTTCATGCACTCACGAAGTGGCCAGCAAGCTTGGAGTGCCCCGGGTCATTTTCTGGACAATGTGCGCTGCCTCTTCTATTGCTCAGTGCAACGCCAATATTCTCCTCTCCCGCGGACATATTCCTGTCAAAGGTACAAAAATAGTGATCGTCAATTTTATTTTGATTGCTCAATAATGTTTGTAATAACTGAACGCTTATAATTGCAGTGGAGGATTTGAAGAGGGAGGAATTATTGATCACTTGTTTGCCTGGGAATCTTCCGCCTCTGTTCGCGAGCGATCTGTTTTCCTTCTACCGTGCTACCGACACGTCGGACGTTTTATTCCAGTGGAGTCTGCGCGAGTCAGCAATTCAAAAAAGGTAGACTATGTGCTGGTCAATACGTTCGATGAGGTGGAGGCCCCTGAGACGGTGGGAGCACTATCCTGTAATGGTTGTCCTGCTTTGGCAGTAGGGCCTGTATTTCTTCCCAATTTCATGGAAGGAAGAGATTTGAAAGGGCTTGCGAGTATGTTGGAGTAGGACGAGAGCTGTCTTGAATGGCTCGGCGCCCAAGAGCCAAGTCTGTGATATATGTTTCCGTCGGCAGCATCGCCGCCAAATCGAATGAGCAGCTGGAGGAGTTGGCGGTGGGATAGAGCCAAGTTATGTGATATATGTTTCCTTCGGCAGCATCACCATCAAATCGAATGAGCAGCTGGAGGAGCTGGCAGTGGGATTGGAGAAAATCGAGCACCACTTTCTATGGGTGTTACGAATGGATATTATGGGAGGCAAGCCCGCCACTCTCCCGGAGGGTTTTGTAGAAAGGACCAAGGATCGGGTACTGATTATGAAATGGGTGCCTCAGGTGAAGGTGTTGTCTCACCCTTCCGTAGGAGGGTTTCTTACCCATGGCGGGTGGAACTCTTGTGTGGAGAGCATGAGCATGGGCGTTCCAGTGCTTGGATGGCCGTATTTTGTCGACCAATTTCTTGACTGCCGCTTCTGCAAGGATGTTTGGAAGATTGGCATGGACTTGGAGGGCGTGGATGTTGATGAAAATCTGGTGGTCAAGAGGGAGGAGATAGAGAAAGGAGTGAGGAGGAAGCGGAGGAGCTGAGAAAAAGAGGCATGGAATTGAAGGAGGCGGCATTTAAAGCGGTTGTGGAGGGAGGCTCTTCTTTTCTCAACTTGAACAGGTTTATTCATGACATCACACAACTTTGCTAATCGGCTTCTGTTACAACAGCGTAGCAATTGAAGCATTTTTTCACTCATCTATCTTTTAATGATAATAAGTTTCTACAATTCATATTGTTATTCTGTTTGTTTCTAATTTAATTGTGTTGGATCTTTTTTCATTAACGATTTAGATCATATTCTGTGATCCATCATCTATCCCCATTTATTGACATCTATGTATTTCATAAAATTTCTTGAATAATCTGTATTAGTCTACTAGTAGACTATTACTACATCCTTTCTAAGTATCAAACATTATATAACTAGCAATCGCATGCACAGGGATGCAACAATCAGCCGATAGGGATCCTCCACGAATGGGTATTTAGTGGGGATGGAGGAAGAAACTTGTTTTTCTAATGCAATGTAAACTAGTAGTTCCGTGTAGAAACACACAACAATGAGCTCGTAGGCAGTGATGTACAGTGGAGGGATGGGAGATGCGGGCAATGAGGGTGGAAGGCTTGAGAGTTGGCGTTGGGAGTTGTAGAGAAGAGGAACAATGTAGGATGCAATAATGCAGAAAGAAAAAGTGAATAATACCTAATGTAACGGAACATGAAATAAATAGCATAAAGTATTTTATTATGTTGCAACCATAACCAGAAAATGGAAGCTATAATTAAAAAAATTCAAGCCATAAATCAAACAAGATTGGTTTCAAGAGGCAGTCGGATGTGGAAGCACACAATAGAGGCCGAGATACATAGTAGCAATTGACAAAAACTCCATAATCTGGACAATTTAATTCTTACACCTTCTGTAGAATACAACAATATAAGCAAATGTAGGCTAAAATAGAGAACAATAACCAGTAAAATTTCTGATATTTTGTCAATAGTATGGCTTTCAAGTAGACCCCATCAAAAGCAATGTCCAATGGAGCCTAAGAGAAACTAAAATAACATTAACTATTTTATTCCGTAGCAAGCATAGGCTGAAACATATGAATTCTATTTGTATCTTACATCAGAAATATACAAATGTCTACATTAAATATATAAAATAAAACACAACAAGATAAGTTGTCATTTCTAGCCCTCCATATCAGGCGATGGAGAGTTATGGACTGTCATGAAACTGTTGAGCATGCATATACAGTCTTGACGAGTATGATCAAGGCTAGTATGAACTTTGATTATCACAATCAACATTGAGTATAGTGGGATATAGTTGCCATTTGAATATTGCAACTAATTTTGCAATTAGTTAATCAACATCACCATCATAGCTGGAGTATGGGCTGGGAAAATAACAAAAAAATGTAAATCTTAGTTTGGTAAAGGTATGAATTTGAGATAGAATATGTAAATCAGCATATTTAAAGACTTGTATAATGTATACTACAAAATATACAATAGACATGTTATGCAACATATGATATAAATAAAATTTTACCATAGTATGATCTACAAAAGTAAGGGAAAAGTGTATATATTAGTGCAGTGGCCATCTGCAATCCATACACAAAATGTAAACCAACAGATGTGAAGGTTGATTATTTTATAAGATAAAAGTTACCTGGTGTATGTTACCGAATGAACTGTCAACATAAGAAAGCAACACCCGATGTCCACCCTACCATATTGGGTCATGGAGCATCATGCACTCTCACCAAAGCCCCAAGCAACGAAAAATAAAATATCAAGCATTGGCATCAATGGTGGAAGCAATGTCTAGGCTGATGCTTACTTAATGCAAGCTCTAAATTGAAATAACATAGCATGCACAAAGAGAACCCTACACCAAATAAATGAATCCAGGCTAAGATAGAGAACAATAACCAATAAATTTTATGATCTTATGTGAACAGTATCACTTTGAAAAGTAAAAGGACACACCATTTTGATGAGAACCCCATCAAAAGCAATGTCCAATGGAGTGAAAAACAAACTGGATTAACATGAACTATTTTACTCCATTCGCAACCATAGGCTGTAACATATGAATTCCAATTGAATCTTATGTCAGAAATAAATAGATGTGTACATAAAATATATAAAGTAAAACACAAAAAAAATGAATGTACTATGGTGAACATCTGTATTAAAGAAAAAATATGTAAATCAGTTGATTTTAAGACCTCTATAATGCACACTAGAAGATATACAACACACATGTGATGCAAGCTTTGAAATAAGTAAAATTTAAGCATACTTGGGCATGCGGTACATTCCTATAGCCATGGTAGGAAATGACGACTGGTGTGCACCCTGCCACTTTGATCAATGATAGAAGGAAAAATTTGGCTAGTAATGAGTATAAATTAAATCATTGGAATCCACATTATGGCTTGAGTATCATTTGGAAGAATAAGAGAAAAGTTCAAATATTAGTGTAGTGGTCATCTCTAATTGATAGACAATAAGTAAAGCAAGAGATATGAAAGTTGATTATTTTATAATGTACAATTTGCTATGAAGTTGCAATGCAAGGAATGAAGTAAACAAACATTAGACATACCTGGTGTATGTCGCAGAATGGATAGTCAATATAAGAAAGTAACACTCGATGTCCACCCTACCATATTGGGTCATGGAGCGTCATGCGCTCTCACCAAACCCGTAAGCAAGGAAAAATAAATTGCTCACCATTTAGATAAATGGTGAAAGAAATTTCTAGGCCACTAACTTAATGCAAGCTCCGAAGGTATCAAAAGCTACACATATGATGATTGTTTGCATAGAGTATGGTTGCAAACATGAAAGAATAATTGAAAATTTAGCACACTAAACACATGCGATTGGTAGACAACAAATCAATCAGAAAATGTGAAGACTTACAAAATCCATAAAAAATTGTATGACACGAAGGTGGAGTAGAAGAAAATAAAATGTAGGCATACCTTGTACAAGGAATGAAATGGAAGATTGAGAGAGTAAGGCAAGCCTTTTTTGCACCCTTCTAGATTATGGCATCAAGCGTCATGGATTATGATCAAACCTGTAAGCAGAGCAATTTTTTCTCTAGGAATTTAAACTATACGTCAGTGCATGTATTTGGAATGTAAAATGTTGTCAAGGGAATATCATTTGGAACAAGGGAGATTAGAAGTTTAGCACAATAAGCATGTATCAACACTACAAAGTATTTAGATAGGGAAGTATAAAGAGCTGTATAATTTGTAAAGAATAATATCTAATATATGTTGAATAAAATACATGTTATAAACAGGATGTAGGTATAACTTTTACAAAGTTTAGCACACAATATGTGGAAAATTGAATATAATTGTCTTCTGCAACCTACCAATGTTATTAACCTAAGATCACTATTATCTTGTTAGAAGAATATATAGACAAGTGCAACATTTGTCACAAAGAACTTTGAATGTAATTAGAAAAGAACAGATGGAAAAAATGGGATATAGCCTTACCTTGTATAGAAATACAATATATTTGTAAAGAATAATATCTACTATATGTTGAATAAAATACATGTTATAAACAGGATGGAGGTGTACCTTTTGCAAAGTGTAGCACATAATATGTGGACAATTGAAAATAATTGTCTTCTGCAACCTGCCAATGTTAACCTAAGATCACTATTATCTTGTTAGAAGAATATATAGACTTGTAGCATTTTTCACAAAGAACTTTGAATGCAATTAGAAAAGAATAGATGGAAAGAATGGGATACAACCTTACCTTGTATAGAAGTACAATATAGTTTCAACTCGAACATCAAAAGGCACTCGTGAGCATAAATGTATTAACAATTATAAACCTCTGCAGTGACACCTGGAAATGTTCCCAATTTAAATTTGTTAGAATTTGAAAGTGATAGAAAGAAATAATTCAAGTGCCATAGCTATGGAGGGGGGACAAATCCGGACAAGCATAGGAAGGCATTGAGAGCAAGTTGAAATTTAGATAATGGATGTTTATTGCTAGCAAGAAGGGGAAAGGGAAAGCAACAGTTGAATAGGAACATCTTGTACTAATGTCTGTATAAGTTAATCTTTCAAAATGTTTGGGAAGCTAAGCAGGGCTAGGAATGAAGGGTCTTGCAAAAGAATTGAGACAAAGAGGAAAAGTAGAAGTGGCGTAGGTACCGTGGAGATCAAAAATATTTCATGATGGTGGCAGTGTAGACAATTGTTGGAGACATTCCTCGTCTTTGATTCAAAGTGCATTGTGTTTGTTGGAGTACAACCTAGGATATCTGTCAAAAGAGAAAGGTGGATCTATGCATATGCCTTGTAGTGATTTAACACAAGAGAGAGTCGTGAATGTTAATCCTTTCCTTTCTTTAGTTCTAATATCTATTACAGCTTTCTCTAGTTTTAAGCCTTGAGATTTATGGATTGTGATAGCCCAGGCCTTTGTCAACGGTAGTTGTCTTCGGCTGCCTCGTGTGATTGGGATAATGGTGATGAATCTTGGATTCTCTTGATCCCATGTTGGTCCAATGTAGTTCTGGAAGTCAACAACAACATATTCAAGTAGTTGAGGCAGTTTAGCACTGATGGCATATACAATAGCCTTCACCAAACCCAAGGATCCATTCACCAAGCCAACTACCACCCAAAGATTTGTTGTCAACATTACCTGTTGGCCAATTGCAAGCAATAGGTCAACTTGAATTTGTTCATCATCAGAATAATCAAGTGTATTTTGTTGGGAACATTCAACAACACTAATTGCAATTGGAACATTTAATTGTTGTAGCATTTTCCTATTGTGCAAAGCAACCGAGCTATTAGTTGGGAATAAGTGGATAGCTTGATCAAAGTCTTGGTTTTGCTTAGATGCAAGCATGGCTTTTGTTTGGTTCATGAGAAGTTGCCAATCAAGCAAGGTTGCTTGGTAGTTTCTAATATTCATAAGGAGCATACAAAACTATTGTTGTGATTTAGATTTCCCATGCTGGTGGAAGATAGTGTCAAGCATAACAACAATACTGAAAGTGTGCCAAAGTGCCAGTGATATGGACCGAGAACTATAGATAGGCATATCCATAACAGGGGGCAGTTGTGCCAAGTCTCTGACAAGTATAATAGACACATAACTGAATGGCTGCAAATGCCTAGAAGGGAATGCTTGCCGCAATCAACTATCTATTTTTAGTAGCAACTTGGGACCCAATAAACTCATTTCATCAATTAGTATGTACTTAATATTTTTTAAGTCTTCTTGAAATATGGTCAATGCTTGTCTTTTCAATGGATTCACTTCTTTTATTGGTATGCGAAGAGTAGTATGCATTGTGGAGGCATGAACATTGTAAGCGGCAACACCTGTTGATGCTAAAACAAACATAGGGTTCATTTTTTGACTAGATGATTAGTTTAGTGCTCTTCGTATCCTATTAATCAAGAATGACTTACCTATGCTAACAATTCATTGAATGATCATATGAAGTGAACGTGATGAGGGTGGGCCAAGGTGATGCTATTGAATGACTCTCAAAGAAAGCTCCTATCTAGTAGATAGTTGATGAGAAAGGGATGGCATTGCAAAGGAGGTGAGAGTATCTTCAGGTGTATGTAATTTAGTTGTTAAAACAAAATTTTCAGCAATACTATGAAGATTCTTTGGAACATTGTGGCTATCCCACCTATAGTGTAGGTCAAAGTCCTACCGACCCAAGAGCTGTAGCTAGTCAAAGCAAACATTGTTTGTCACACCAAGTTGAGAGAGAAACTCCCATTCATATTGTTCTATATGTGGCAGAGACTTTCCACTATTAGTATCGCTATCACTACCCTCATCAATTGCAGGTTGGTCAGTAAGTCTATTTACATGCCAAGCAACATAGCCAGTAGCATGGAGTAGCCTGCAATTTTCTGTCATGCTTTCTCTTGTAAGCCCTATGTCAGCCTCCACATTCCAAAAAGGTTTGTAAATCAATAATTCTGACCAACAAAATTTTTCATATGCATCACTTTTTTCTAGGGGGATGGTCTTGAAAAGCGGGTAAACAATGATGATAGTAGGTTGGGAGTGACCACGCCAGGCCAGGCCTTTGTGGTTTTTGCAATATGTATAGAGTTGTGCATAATGAATAAGAGATATTGCCTCCATTTCAGTTGGTCTATGCATGTAGGAATGAATATAAGCATTGGCAATGTCATCACTATTGTCAACCATTTTCAACTGATGGAATGTTTGCCTACTAACATTCAAAGACAAGAAATGCCGACTTGAGATGACAAGGGGAAACTTTTGTAGCATATGGCATGTTTGTTGTGTGCCAATGTCATGATCAACAACCAAATTCATCATGAAATTTTGGTATACAAGAAATATTTTATCCCCAGATGAATTTGTATTTGCAAGCCTTTCCAAGATATCAATGTAGCTTTCAAATTTTCTCTCAGACTTTGATGCATATATGGAAATGTAGTTTAGGACAATTTGTCTAGACAATACTAGCTAGCAATCAATATTTTCTCACCAAGTTACAAGCATCCTAGGGTTGTGGATATTAACATGGTCATCATTTCTTGTTGGTTTATACAATTTGTTTAATTCACTGTCAATTGTCAATGTCGAAGATGGCTATGTATTCCATGGAGCTTTGTAGTGACATTGAAATTGTTGGCCTTTTTTCCTCAAGCAAGTGTATTGAGTGCACTTGGTATGCCTTTGAACCATGTTTAACAACTGTTCATAGTCCACCATTGGATCCATTGAAGAAATTTGTGTAGTATTAAGCAAGCATGGGTCATCCAAGGTTGACCGATGGATCATTGATATTAACTTCTATGGGGTACAAGAGTTCCATGTTGAAACATAGCAATCAAAGAATTCTTTTTCTTTTCAAGCTCATGAGGATTGGACCAATCGAGCATGTCCATATTTGGGGCATCTGGGAGCCACAAGAACCCATGCACATGTGCTAACCCGCGATGCTACCACTCATACCTATACCAATAGTCCTTTGTATGGAAAAGTCTCTCAATAACCTCTTCACGAAAAATAGTCAATCACAGGTGTAGGTACAAGGCTATTATGTGTGGGTTTTGTACAATGTTTTCTATGAAGTGTGCTCGGGAGTATGGTGAGTCAAATTGCATTCTGGGTTCAATCACCTTATGTAGATCAAGCCATTTTGTATATGTAGAGCTCAAAGTGAAGAAAAAGGTCGGTGTACCAAGATGGTGGATCATTCTTGCAAGCTGTTGTTGGCTCTTCGCCCAATATGAGCGAGTCCCTCATAAGGATGCACCAAAGCGAACAAGCTGGTTTGCTATTTGCGTATTTGGTGCATTTTGAAGCAATTGCCATAGAGCTAGAACCGACGTTGGAATTCTTTCCTCCAAGTTTTCTTTCATAAAAATGGATGCTAATTGCTAGCTTCAATGTCTCATTATTAAATTATAAAAATGGGTATGTGCGGGATCATCATGGAAAAAACAGGCCCTTAAGTGGCAAAAAAATCAGAAAAATCAGAGTTAGGCAACTTGACATAAAAATTTGAATAAGTTATCTATATTATTTCAAAAATATGTAACAATAGAATC
Organism: Sequoia sempervirens; assembly: GCA_007258455.2. Classification (NCBI taxonomy): domain Eukaryota; kingdom Viridiplantae; phylum Streptophyta; class Pinopsida; order Cupressales; family Cupressaceae; genus Sequoia; species Sequoia sempervirens. The sequence continues at coordinate 15,234 of VDFB02010897.1, read as the reverse complement.
TATAGAAAATTGAATGTAGTTTCTAAACTACTAGGTTTATTTTAAGAAAAAAAAACTATTTGGTAAAAATTTGAAATTTCAATGCAGTAGTACTTAAATTTCAGGGAAAAAATAAGAAGTAGGTGTCTGTCTAACCACCCTAACCACAATAAAATGATAATATTTTTCTATAATATTTTAGATATAAGTATAGGACTCATGTCGGGATGTGATGCATATTTTTTTGTAATTTTTTTCCAAGTTAATAATTAATTATGATTTTTTTATTACAACTTTTTAAAAATATAAAAAATTGTGTGTCTAACCACCTTAACTTGGTCAAAACTTCATGAAATTCAATTTTTATATTTTTAATCCTATAGTATGAGAAGCATAGAATGTGATGCATGTTTTGGATTCAAAAAATGTGATATTGTTTTAAAGCTATAGATGTATTTCAATCAGCCTATCAATCAACACTTTGGTGCAATTTAAATAGAAAATGAATAATAATTATTTATTAAATTCAAAGTAAGAAAAATTATATTGGTGGAAAGCTAAGAATCTCCTTTAAAAACCCTTTTCATTTCATCAATTTTGGGTAAAAAAAAAGTCATCAGCCACATACCTTACAAATACCCATCATATTGCCACTTTTTGGCCCATCATGATCCTACACATACCCAAATGTAATATCTAAATCTGACATGCCCCCCAAATCTATTATCACAATATCTCATCAAGTACAAGGCATATTCATATAAGTGAACATGTATCATTCTCGATTGTAGCGGCATTGCCATGCCAGTTGGGAACAATGTTGGAAAATACATACTTAATAACCCTTTTGTATTATATTCATTGATAGGGCTAGAATCTATTTCAGGCCAAGGCAAGGTATTTTGAATAGTATCTTTAATTTGTAAGGAATCTCTAATTTCCTGCAATTCTCGAGGAGGTCTGGGCATCAATGGAATAAATTATGAGAAGTCTTGAAGGTCAGCCTCCTCATCAACAACACTTTCTACAGCTGCCATTGGTTCATTTGGGCCAAGCGTTGGTTCTTCCATTATGTGCAAGAGATCAGAGATGTCAGTATTTCTAGGAGGCAACAAATTTAAAGCATCACAATCTATTGCAACATCACTATAGTACAAGTCATTCTCAATTTTATAAATTAATGCAGCCATGGCATTATGTTTGTCAACATAACAATCATAGTTTGTCCCTTGCATGCCAATTCTTCACACAATGACAACTTCAAGATCATGTAACCAGCATGACAACAAAGTTGCAATGCAAGTAATGTATTGTCGGAATCTTATAGTGTTCCCACTATATTTGTATTGGCCTCCTCTGGCATGGGTTACTTGCAAAACGAGAGCAAATCTGGCTATAAGCATTTCTTCAACTTGAGTAAGCTTTGCAAGGACAACTAGTTGTGGCCCTAGATCCATTATATTTGCTAGGTTATATCTATGCAGACCCTTTTTAGAAGCACAACGCAAGCAAAGAACGCTAGAACTAGATGGTCAAACTCTCATTCCAACATAGCTCTCATTGCAAGTAGAACAAGTTTTCAAGTCATACAAAGCATCAATGTGCTAGAAGAGGATTGCATTGCTATGGGGAAGGGTTCACCAAACATGTTTCCTAAGCACGAGGTTGTTGAGGATGTGGTTGGAAAGGAATGCCCAGGAAGGGGTTTCGATAGTGTACAACTAGGTATTGCGGGAGTAGTCTCACAAGGATGGGTGCGACTCATTGGCAAATGAGAGGAAGTTGAGGGGGAGCAATAGTCTATAAATGCTACTGGTGAGCTTTCCTACAATGGTGGTGTACCTTGTTCAGCATGGGCCGCCAAGCCAACTAGGTTCATGGCACTTCGCTTTTGGAAGTACTTCGCTTTCTACTATGCACAAATGCAGTCTTTATGGTGTACATAATAAAGCTGGTTTCTCTCACGATTTTCTGCCTTTCTACGGTCTACACTTGATGTGGCATTGAAACCTGAAGGACATTGCAATTCCTACAACAACAACATGCAACACAATAAAATGGTTACAAAAACTAGGTTATAGGGTAATGGCATAACTATAGTGGTCAACCTATTTGAATATGCAAGAAAGTAGCAAAAGGAAGAATAAAACCATCATGTATACATAATTGTATGTATTCATATGCATTGTATTTAAAAGTGCTTACAAATAGGAAATAAAAAAACAAGAATGCAAGGACTCAATCTGATTGGGCTAGGGGCTAACTAAAAAGGGAATGCATCGATTGCATTACTAAATTTCTGTAGGTACAGGAATTACTAGCACCACCATGTAGTGAGAAGACTTCTTTTTAGGACAACATTTTTAGTGTTAAACCATGTTGCATATACTAGTAATTTGTGAAGTATAATATGATACATAGTTTAATACTTAAATACTATTCTAAAAAAGAAGTCTTTTCAATATTATTAGGTCAAGTATCTCCATAAATTTGTGTCATGCCATCAAATATGGAATGAATGTTACTTATTATTGGAAATATACCACCTTTTATTCTAACAATTACTTTTAAAGCCTAGAAGGAATTATTACCAAGGCATGAGTATTGACATTATGCATTAGATGAACATATGCAAATTTTCTGATTGTAGATGCAAAACCATCATGGAAGGGAGAGGGAATTTAGAAAATTAAAAATCCGCATGCAGAGAATTTTTTTTTACTATGTCACTTATTGACACTAACCAAGATAAACATATATGGTAATGTGTCTACAAATGTTCCCGAATTCGAGAGGTTTAAGACAAGGAGATCCTATCTCCCCTATTCTGTTCACTATTATGGTTGAATGTCTGGGGCATAATTTGAAAAGATTGATTGACCAGGGTTCTTTGGTGGGACTAAGGCCCTCTTCTAGTAATATGATTTTCTCTCATCAACAATTTTTTGATGATACTATGCTGATGGGGAGGTCCACGGTGACTAAAGCTAAGAATCTGAAAAGAATTTTGGATGAGTATGAGAGAGCTTCTAGTTAGTCAATTAATAGATTGAAAAGTTCTCTTTTCTTTTTCAATACTCCTTATCAAAGACAGGCCAAGATAGCAAGAATTCTAGGTTGTAGAGTGGATTCCTTGCCTTCCATTTATCTTGGTCTGCCTTTAGGTCTTAAACTCTCGAGTCCTTTTGGTGTTCGCTGGTGGATAGGTTCAACAAAAACTTGCTGGATGGAAAGGAGCCCTTCTTAGTCAAGTAGGTAAAATCTAGCTTCTTAAAGCCTCTCTTTAGAATCTTCCGATTTATGCCCTAAGTCTTTTCAAAACTCCTGCTAAATATGTTGATGCTATTGAAAAATCCAAAAAAGATTTCTTTGGTTGGGGGTTGAAGAAAGAAAGAGAATGCCTCTTATTGGATGGGATCTAGTCTATAGGCTGAAGAAGATGGGTGGACTAGGTCTAAGAAAGATTAGAATGTTGAATAAAATGCTTCTTGCTAAGCAAATTTAGAGATCCTTCTCATCTAATGGGGAATGGAAAGACATTTTAAAAAGTAAATATATGGCTAATTATGGATCTGTTAAGGCTCTTCTGGACTCTCCATCTCCGGCCCGTGGATTAGCATACTGGAATTATAGGATTACTGGGAGAAAGATTGTGGATTTAGGTGTTGGATGGAATATAAGAAATGGAAATCAAACCAAGTTTTGGGAGGATAGATGGCTGCTAAGGGATCGCCTTATTAACAGTGAGAGGTTTAACAGGTGGGTTGATATCTGCAAAAGGAATTTTGGAACTCAAGTTAAGGACTATTGGTAGGATGGGGGGTAGGTGGACGTACACTAGCTTAGCCCAGATCTTGCTCCGATCCACTTATCTTTTTTGGCTGTTAAGATGGGTTCAAATCAATAGGATGACATCTTAGTTTGGACAAATAACCCTTCAGGCAATTTCTCTATTTCTTCAATTGTTTCTCTACTATCCTTTTCTCAATCCCCTATTCCCTTCTAGGCCAGAGCATGGATTAAACATTTGACTCCTAAAGTCAATATCTTCTTTTGGATCCTTTTTCAAAACAAAGTGCTCACAGTTGACAATCTTTGTAAGCGAGGATTCCAGATACCTAATAGATGCTATCTATGTAAGAATAAGATAGAGTTTGCAAATCACTTGTTTCTCCACTATCTGTTTACTACTGCCATATGGAGTAAGTTTATGACTCTCTAGAATATATCATGGGTGTTTCCTTATACTATTGAAGACTTCTTCTATCAATGGAAAGTTCCCTCTTTGAATCCTTCTATTCAAAGATTATGGGCTTTCACTTTCCCCTATATAGCACGGGGTGTGTGGAAAGAACAAAATAATACTCTTTCGAGAAGGAAATGTCAGAGAACAATGTATTTGAAAAAACCTTTAGGTTAATGAAAACTATAATATCATTCCTCAACAAGAGAATAAAAAAGAGGCAGTGGTGTGCACTCCATATGATTTAAATATAGCCAAGGAGTGGAAGATTAAAAATGATGTGTCCAGGGATTCTAAACCTACAAAAAAGACCGGAGAGGGGTGTGCTGGAGTTTTCCTTCGTGTGGATGGTCTAAAGTTAATTTCGATGGTGTGGCTAAGGGAAACTCGGGGTTGGTTGGAAGTGGAGGTGTGATTAAGGATTCTAATGGTAATTTTTTAGTGGTGGTGGTTATTCTCATTGGATCTCAAACTAATCATGTGGCTGAAGCTATTGAATCCTTTCATGTGATTAACTTGGCTGTTAGTAGGAATATTAAATATTTATGGCTGAAAGGAGACTCTAAAAACATTATTGATTGCCTCCTAGGGAAGTCCGCTCCATCATGGTCTATCGAGAGTTGGATAGAAGAGGCTAATCCCCTCTTAGCTAATTTTGACAAAGTTAAAATAACTCATGCATTTAGGGAAGCCAACAATGTGGCTGATTTCTCTGCTAACAAAGGGGTTAAACAATTAGAGCTGGTCACGTGGTAGAACCTTAGTGATCTTAGCATTGATGTCAAGGCTTTAATTAATTATGATATCATGCATGGAAAAGCAACAATTTATTTCAATGATGAAAGTGAGTAGGGCCAAGTACTTCAACATCATTAGATGTGATGGGGTCACTTTTAATTTGTTAATTAGCAGTAAGAGGCAACACGTTTTGTGGGTTCTTAGGTTTGGCTATGGTATTTCATTTTAGAATTTTTTCTCTGGTAGTGAGGTGCTTGTGACGATGGGAGGAGATAGGAAAAGGGTTGTGTTGAAAACCTACAAAATGCATAAGAGGAATATGAAGGTCTAGGAAAAAAATGAATGTGGTGGGTTGCTCCTGTTCACTGAGAAGCTTCATGGGCCTGATTTGAAGGCTACCAAGTACTTTGAGAAAAAATGGAAGAATGGGGAAATAAATCTGTTTGGTAGGTAGGTCAAGGTGGACAAAAACCTCATTGGAGAGGTGACTGACATGCCTACTGAGGGAATGAAATTATTTCATGACAAAAGGTTCTTTGATGAAGCAGTTATCAGATTTCCCAGGAAAGAAAAAGAAAAGACCAAGCTGATAAAAGTCTCCAATAGTTACTTTGAAGCGGATACGATTAAATCACTATGGAGGAAGGTGCTTAGAATAATCATGGAATACATTACTTTGGATGGTAGATTCACTAGGGTTTATGGTTACCATTTCGCCGTGCTCAACCATTTCCATCACAAGGTAAGGGTTTCCTTACCTTATTATTTTTACTGTTCCATGAACAATAGCCTAGAGGATCATAAGAAGGATCCTAAGAAGTAGCCTATTCTGCATACTGGCCTTATTAGGCTTATTTATGAACACTTTCAAAATATGCCAGCCTTATCCAACCCTATCCTGGCTTCGCCCTCAGATGATGATGATACTGAGGATAGTGTTTCAGAGGATGGTAAGGAGCTTGACCTTGTGTGGAATTTTGAAAGTCCCCTGACCCCAAATTATGGTAAGAAAACCCGACAGGGTAATCCCCTGCCCAAGAATCCTAGTGTTGTCAAAAACCCCAGCTGCTCTGTTCCAAAAGCTAAAAACCCCAACCGCTCTAGTCAGAATGTCAAGCCCACTCAAAAAGAGTCCCCTACTAATAAAATGGTCTCTTACTTTGAGGATTCCTAGGAGGACTTTTCGGATGCCCCTAATGCAAGCCAAAACTCTTCCTCATCCTTCTCTACTTTAGAAAGAGATAATTGGCCAAAATTCCCCAGACCTAAACCCTAAGGACCAATATTTTATATTGGACCATGAGTTTCTTGGGGATATCCTGGCTATTTCCATGAATGGTGTTGTGGATTACTTCAGAATAATGAAATGGTCCTTCCATGAAATTAAAGACCTTAATCTTAGAAATAGAGCCTTCAACGACAAGCTGGAGGATTTGGAAGGTAAAGTTAGCTCTCTTATTATTGCAGAGTGCAGGAGGAAGGAGGATAGAATGACAATGGAGGTCGAGTTGATAATGAAGGTAAATTCAAATGCCTAGAAGATGAAATAGGTAAAATGAAAAATACTATAAAAACTATTATGGAGCATAATCACAGAATGGCAAAACATAATGCCATCATTATTAGTGCAATGTCTAAGAAACTAGAGAATTCACATCAAGGTTCTCTAGTTGTGGATCTGGTAGTGGATAAGGACAAGAACAATACTAAGGATGCAAGTATTTATAAGTGGACAAGAGCCAGTATGAAGAGGAAGACTCCTCCTTCACCCCAGATGGTTCAGGTCCTGAAGAAGGGCACTCAGGAAATGCACAATCTTGAAGTTGAGGCTGCTGAAGCTCTAAAGTTCTTAGGTTAGTTGGGGGTTTCTTGCTGGTGTTTTTGGTTGGGTGTTTTTGGTGGCCCTTGCCGGACTTGGGTTTGTGGCTGCTATGTTTCTTGGGCTTTATTGTGCTGCAACCTCTTTGTCTCTGGTGACTTTAATGCTTATTCCTATTTTATGTAAACTCTGTGGTTTCAGGTCCCTGTAAAACCCATTTTTTCCTTTATCAAAAATGTGTCTACAAATGTATATATATGCATATCCAATCTTTTTTCAATGCAAAGTGTCATGAATGGAAAGTACGATGCACTATTCAAGAAAGATTGTAGTGCTACTGCTACCTACTATTCTGCATCGTCCCTTCCTTCATGACACTCTCCATTGAAAATAAGTTGATATTTTTCGTTGAACATGTGTAAGCACATATAAATATATATATACATATAGTAGACAAGCAATAATGCAATTAATCAACAGCTAGGCAATGCAAAATGAAACAAACTGAAGAAATACTCACTATCCATTGCACATGTTTTCTTAAGGCATCACGATCAACAATATAAATTGGATGCATATCTAGTGATCTATTAGCTATCAAATATTGATTATTGTAGATGAGTAAAAAAAATTGGAAATTACAAATTTGTACATTTGCAAATACTTTTTCCAATAGTTATCCATCGACAAAAACCCAAGCATGTGTATATGTTACAAATGCATTTGCAAATGTACCTATACTTATGAAATATTTTCAATGGAGGTTGAAACCAATGGAAAGTGCAATCAACACTTTAAGGAGGACTGTAACACACTTGCTTCCATGATTGTGCATTATACCTCCATTCATTCTAATGACCATCCATAAAAGATCGACGTTTTCTATTGCACATGCATATATACATAGACATGCACATGTAGAAATATTGCAATGAACATAAAACATGCTTGCAAGCACCAAAGAAAAAGAAAAGAAGATCTATTGTCCATCCTACCATATTGGGAATACAATCTTATCAGTGAAAATTTCTATGTAGAAATAAATATACACGTGGACTGCAAAAGAAGAAAACAAGGCCTGCTCTCCACCCTACCATATTGGGTCATGAAGCCCCATGGGCTCTCACCAAACCCTTGAGCAAGAATATAGATTGTCCATCACATTCATCAATGGTGGAAGCAATCCTTCTATTCACACATACTAGACATCTGATGGTTGCAATAATTCCATTTGAGAGTGTAGACATCCAAATTTGGACACTTAATTTATCCAAATTTATCACTTTTCATCTAAACATCCTCTTATCCGAGTTAATTAAGTAATATTACTATTATTTAATTAATATCTTTAATTCTGCCAAATCCCTAAAGTATTTAATTGATAATTAAATACCTTACCCTCCTTAATCCTCTTTTCATCAAATAAATTAAATAAATATTACATTTATTTAATTCCTCACATGTCATTTTCATCTAATCCTAATCCATTTCCTAATCTCTTCATTAAGGATGTGCATATGCCTAATCCTTGATTAGGATGTGTCACATCCTCCAACTTTTGCAAGTTGGCTTTCAATCCTAATTAGCCCCTAATTATCCTCTAATTACTAATTAATTAAGCCTAATCATTCTCCAAAGAATTTTTAATTCCTTTTTATTCTTCCTAGATTCATATGTGAATTTTTAATTCACATTCCATCCTTCCAAGGCTTCTAGAACCTTGGACTTGTCACAATCTCCACATGTGACCAACCTTGGACTTGTCACAATCTCCACATGTGACCAAGTCCCACCTTTTTGGAGCCCACCTTTTATCCTCTAGATATCCTATGAATGTGAATTTTTAATTCACATTTATATCCCCAACCACTTTTTCTTTTCCCATGTAGACTTTTGAGGAATTCCAAAATTCCTCAAATGTCCCTTTCACTCCCACTTGGGGACAAGAAATCCCTTTTTGTGGAAATCTCCTCACTCCCCAAGGTGCATGCCCTTTTTCCACCTCATGTACCTTCTTGACACCTCATCTCTATCTCATATCCCCTTGGCCACTTCACCCTCCACATGTCAAGATGTGAGGGCTTGTGGGTTCTCAACCCACCATAGCCCTTCATCTTGGCCTTGTTGGAGCAATCTTGACCATTGAATTCTCTAGAGAATTCAAGATCCTCTATAAATACCCCCTCCTCAAGGGCATTTTGAGGAAGACTTTCATTTGGAGCAACCTTATGCTACCAATTTTCCTTCTCAACACATTAGATTTGAGCAACTACATGCTGCCCATTTGCTTTCTCAAACACTTTGCATTTTGATAACTACATGCTGTCCATTTGAATCCTCAAGCCTTTTCAATCATTTAACCATCTTTGTTAATCATTTTGCATATTGAAGCTTGCATTCTAGTCACTCAATTCATCATCTAAGGAACACACAATCAATTCCAATTAAGGGCCAATCAAGGAGAAATCAACAGCAAGGAAGGTGAAATCGTTTGTGTCTTATTTTGTCCATTTTCTTTATTGTTTATCACTCTTTTGGCTAATCTTGAGGTGTCCTTGGTATTTTGTTATTCACATTTCTTAGTTATTTTGCACATTTAGAGTAGGATAAATTCTAAGGTATACATTTCTGGCATGCCCGGTGGGACCCACAAACGGGTTCTCATATTTTACGTTTGCTGTTATTTAAGTTTTTACAGGAACACGTCGCAGAAGGGCGGCTACGCCCCATTTTGCGCAGAAGGGCGGCTACGCCCCATTTTTGCACAGAAGGGCGACTACGCCCCATTTTCCGCAGAAGGGCGGCTACGCCCCATTTTTCTGTAGAAGGGCGGTTATGCCCCATTTTTCTGCAGAAGGGCGGCTACACCCCATTTTTGCGTAGAAGGGCGGCTATGCCCCATTTTCCGCAGAAGGGCGGCTACGCCCCATTTTTCTGCAGAAGGGCGGCTACGCCCCATTTTTGCACAGAAGGGCGGCTACGCCCCATTTTTCCGTAGAAGGGCGGCTACTCTATTTTGTTACAGAAGGGTGGCTACGCCCCTGTTTTGTGCAGAAGGGCGACTGTGCCCCCTGGAAGGTAAAATTGCTGTTTTGATTTCAGATTTAAATTGCTATTTTTCTCATTAATGTTGTTCTTGCAAGGATACATGTGTTTGGTGCTAACCTTTTGCAGCATATTCTTGTGAAGTTGATGGAGAAAGCGGGATAAAATATCTAATATTTGCTTGCAGGGCTATCCATTTGCTCAATCTTCTTTAAAATTATCCTTGCTGTTTGCATTAATCTAAGAACATAGCTTAATTAGGGGGAGTAATATTCGTTGCTTGCTGTTCTTGTCTTTTTGTGTTACCCTAAGGGAGTATTAGCTTGTTTCCGCTTTCCCCTTGCACTTCGTGTGAGCCTGGGGAGTAGTTGGAAGCGGTTAGTGCTTTCTTCATAGTGGGACCTGCTTGGGGATTTCATCACCCCAAGGGACGATTCCAACCATGCGTACCGACGGGGTATACAAAGGGGGGAGAGCGAAAGCTGTACCCCAATCTAGTCACGTCGTAATTGGCAGAGCGTCGAAGCTAGGGTGATACCTAGATAGACGTGAAGAGTTGGTTTGAGCCCTTCAGTATCTCGCTGGGGTTCCCGACTCACGCTTGTGATGGGCTGGTGTTCATGGTTGTGCCTCACGTACTAAGAGTATATCGAGGACTCCCTAGATACCTTGTGCATCCTAGATTAAGACCACTTTTTCCATACCCTCAGCACTAATCATAGGGTTGTATTTGCTTGAGAGTATTTTCTTGTGAGAAACTAGTGAACTCTTGACAATTTGGCCTTATCATTATCATTTTAAAGTCCTTGCCATAGCCATTTCCATCAAACCAAGCCTATGTTTTGCTGCAGAAGGGTGGCTATGCCTCTGTTTTGCTGCAGAAGGGCGACTACGCCCCTGTTTTGCTGTAGAAGTGCGGCTACGCCCCTGTTTTGCTGCAGAAGGGCGGCTACACCCCTGTCTTGCTATAGAAGTGCAGCTATGCCCCTATTTTACTGCAGAAGTGCGGCTACGCCCCTATTTTGCTGCAGAAGTGTAATTACGCCCTCCTGAACACCTGAAATCCCCCCATTTGGATTCATTCAACCTTTAAACCTTCATTTCACCATTCCCAACCATTACCTCATCATCCCAAACCTTTGTTTTGTCACTTTAAACTTTCAAAAACCTCCATTTACCCCTTTTGAACCTCCATCTCATTATTCTAAACTTTCGTTCAACTATCCTAAATCCCCATACATTCTCCACAATTATCCTTAACCCCCCATTCATTCTAATTTCTTCCTAATCCACCAATCATTTCTTACCATTTGCATCTCCAAACATCACCCATAACCAAACTGTCCTAACCTTGTATTACAAAGCGGTTACCCAAATTGACCATAGCGCTTGAACTTGATTATTAGTCTTTAACTTCGACCCCAATCAATTTGCCTCTATCTTGAGGTGAATTCGGTGGCGTAAGTTATCATCTTCGACCCAATCAATCCATTCCTATCTTAAGGTGGATTCGGTGTCGTAATCACCCTCTTAATTAATCAAAGCTCTAGGGTTACTAAGGGTAATCTCACGTGATCAAGCTTAAGGTCTTTCCCTCACACCTTTCATAATCAAATCCAATCAAATCCAATCCAATCAAATCCAATCAAATCCAATCAAATCCAATCCAATCCAATCCAATCAAATCCAATCAAATCCAATCCAATCAAATCCAATCAAATCAAATCTAATCCAATCCAATCAAATCTAATCAAAATCCAATCAAATCTAGATCTAATCCAATCGAAATCTAATCCAATCCAAATCCAATCCCATCAAAATCAAAATCAATCCCATCACATCATCTAATCATCCTAATCTGAGCTTTAGTACAATCCTAATCCGAGCTTGACCAAAATCTTGATTTGAGCTTTAATCCGTTCCCATCCAAAATCTTTTATGCATCCTCTTTATCTTTTCACCATCATGATTCCTTATCCTCCATCAATAGTGGTCAAGGGAAACTCTAATTGCATTGATGACGATAACAAAATTCTTATCGATCAAGAAGAATATGACATAGATCCCCTTGACACTATCATTGCTAGTAAGCTTTCTCCACCCACTTTCCAAAATCCAATCACCCCCTCGAGTTATCCTGTTATGTCTTCGTCCATGCCTAATCATGTTTCTTCTGCTACCTTTGACAAGGGATATCCGTCATATCCATCATACCCTTCATCTACATCATCCTCTTATCCAACACCCACATCATCTTATCCTAGTCTACCATCTCAATACCCCTATCCTAATAGCCCATCCACATCCTCCTATCTAAATCCTTCATCTGCATATACCCACTACCCTAATCTTCCATGCCAATCTACTCACTCTAATCATACATTCGTACCTTCCTATCTTAGTCCTACGTCCACACCCTTTTTCCTTAATCCTACATCCACATATCCTCATCCTAATCCACCATCCCAATACCCTGATTATAATTCATCCCTCACACCCTCTTGTTCCCCTACACCACCTATATCCTCTTGTCCTAATCCACAAACCATGTCCCCCTATCTTAATTCACCACTCCCATATTCTTATCTTAACCCTCCATCCAATCCTATCCCTCCATCTACTCCTAGCCCTCCATCCAATCCCATTCATCCATCTACTCCTAGTCCTCCATCCAATCCTAATCCCCCATCTACTCATAGTCCTACATTCAATCATGTTCCTCCATCTAACCCTAGTCCACCAGTCCATAATCCCTCATCCATTTCTACCACCCTAGCCGAGCCAACCATATGCAAGTCTCTCATTTCAAAAGTTCTCCAAGGACTTATAACAAAGGAAACATTCCCCACTCCACACATTGCAGTCGTGGAACCATGCCATCCCAACCCATCATCCATGGTCGCTAGTGACGAGACCCTTCTCCACTCAATACCTATCACCGATGAAATACATCCTCTTCAATCCACCGAAGCCCCCATTCTCCCATTATTACATCTCTTTAAACTCATGGAATCCAATAACATCCACTCTCTCTATTTCCAAGAATTACCGGAATCTTATCGATGACGCCCCAAATTCATTTCATGATCTCCGTGACGCAATCTCCATCCTTCCATCTCCCCAACTTGAAGCAGCCTCTCCAACACTCATCTCTTTCATTCACACAAGATGCGCTACAGTTTCAATTCAAAGCATGCCAACATATCCCCTTCCATAGATCAAGATCCTACCATCCTATCTTGTCCACTTCAAGATCACAGTCCCCCATCCATTCCATCCCATGATCCCCTTGTCATTCAATCTTCCATCACATTAACCCACTACCAAAAATCCTATCATATCCCCTAATCCCTCTCCTGATATCACCTATACACATGCTGCTATCCCACCATCTCCCTCTCATGATCCTCCATCATCGCCTAAAACTTCTATACCTACACCGCTTGCATATCCCCTTGGTACTCTCACATTCTTCCATGGTGGCCTCCTCGCAGAAGAAAAGCATAGTGTGTTTACCACCCATCATCCTCCACCTAATAATGGACTCGCATCATGTTTTCAAAATAACAAAAATCCTATCATGGATCGAATGCTCAAGCATATGAACTATAAAGGAAAAGGTCTAGGCCTTCATGAGCAAGGTATTTTAGAGCCCATCCAAGTCAAAGAACAAGTCTACATTCAAGGTCTTGGATCTAAAGATGTTGGTACAACCTCTAGACGTCCTCAACGAGCCTTTTCCAAAAAAAAATGTTGGCTCTTCCCATTGCCCCACCAGATCATATGTGGCCATCCCTCCTCCTCTATCATATCGCCTCAAAACCACCGTCCATATCCCTCCTTCATCTGCTCCATCCATTTTGGGTCCTTACATCCCTCCATCCACAATCTCCCATCCTCCATCTACTGCATCCATCCTGGGTTCTTATGTCCCTCCACCCACTCTATCCATCTTGGGTCCATATATCCCAAGATCACCTCCTCCATCTCATCCTTTCACCCATCCAACGCCTATCCATTTCATCCATCATAAACATCCCTCTCACATACTCCATAGTCATGATCAACAAAGGCACTTACCTAAACATCCTCCATCTACACATAATCCCCATACTCCTACCCCCATCACTCCACATCATCCATTTCCTCACACCCATCCCATTTCTACTAAAAGCACTTTGGATGCTAACATAAAAATGCATAAATCCAAATATCCACATGAATCAAAAGCTTCCCATGTCCCTTCTAAAAGACATGTTAAAGCAAAGCAAAACCAAATCCAAAATCCAAATCAAATCTATAGGCCGCAAAGGCCCACCAAAGAAAAGATCAAAACCATGTGGATCCCAAAGAAAAAAGATGCAATGCCATCACATGAACAATCTGTAAGAACATCCAAAGTTGCTAGTCCAAAAGCTGATTATACACCCCTTCCATCTCCTAAATCTGTTTTGTGTCCCTATGTTCCAAAGTTCACCACCCCATCTCCTCCATTATCTACACATTCTCCATCCAGTAATCCTCTCATCTTTTCACATCCACCACCACATGTGCCAATGTTGGTCCTGAACACATCTCCCCATCACATATCCACCCCATCATTCTATCCATACCCTTTCCAGCATCCCATCCATTACCCCACATATCTCCCCCATCAAATCCCCCTAATTCATCCTCTTGTATAATCCATTTCTCCTAATAAGGTTGTACCAACATCCAGCAGTTGGTTCGAACATGAGCTCTTAATACCTCGTATAGAACTTGATGCTTGCATCCTTCATCCATATCCTTATCATGTATTTAACTTGATGCTTGAGTCCTTCATCCATATCCATATCCTTATCCATTTTCATCCCCCTACTATCCAAAAATTCAGACAGTCTAAAAATCCAAAAAAATCAAATAAAAAAAATCAAAAACAAAAATAGTAAAGAGAAATAATCCATCCAATGGTGAAAACTTGGCAAACAAGCGCCTTGGATAAGTACGATGATGAAAACCTGGCAAACAGGCGTCATGCGTAAATCCCCATCTGCACTTGGGGGAAACTTCCTGATATGCATTCCCTCCATCCACTATGCTTCTAGCTATGCACCCATCTTCCTGTTATCCGTCCTCTTCATAAATCCCCCCATCCCATCTATCTTCCACATCCTACCATCATATCTCGTTTATCTCCCATTCCCTCCATCCTTCTTGTGATCTTGATCAAAACAGGGGCACCTATCTATACATGCTTTGGCCACCTCTTGGTATACATTCCCTTCATCCAGGCTCTATCATGTTCCTTGGTCACTCATCCTATCCGCCTCTAGTCATCTCCTTTATCTTCCCATCCACTCGTCTCCCATCCCTCATGCCTCATTATATATGACATATCTAGAGTGGGGGCATCTGCTTCCTTTGTGAC